>VZTL01002618.1:0-18497 GCA_013400535.1 Scopus umbretta | reverse complement strand
AGATTAGCTGTATTGGTCATATATATTTAAATAAACTTAATTATTAGAAATGCCTTGAAGGGAATTTTATGCCATCGAGGTTAACATCTCTTTTACTATTTTCTATGCATTTTTCACAGTTGCAGAGCTCTTGGGTCCCTAGGTTGCTGGCAAAGGATCATATTAAGATAGTATTTAGGATGGCTAAAATTTGCCAGCCCAAATCCTTGAAAACACCCCAGTACAAACCTTGCTTTTTTCTCCTTGTTTTTCTTACCCTTGCAATGAATCTCGAGAATTGGCAATCAAGTCTGGAAACTGAAGTCTGGAAACGGAAGTCAATTCAAATACAGTGTTTGCTTATTAACTTTAGTTCTTTAGAGTGTCTGTCATCCTATGTGATAAAAAGCAAAAACTGTTAACCTGAAGCCCTTGCCAGCTGTTCAACAAAACAAAAGAAAAAAAAACAAACAAAAAAAACCCAAAAAAAAAACCCAACAAAAACCTGCTTGGTAAGTGTGCATAAAGTGTTGTGGGATTTGAAATACAGATAGCCCCTCTTGCTCCCTCCCACCTCATGAAAGCTACCTCAAAGGGTTGAATTGCAAGGAATACTGCATGCCCTATTTCTTCAGCTTTGTGGGGTGTGGGATTTGTGGTTGGGGCAGCTTTTCTGCTTTATTTCAAGAGAGTGCTTGACTCTTATCTGCATTGTCATTGGTGCGAGTGCCAAATGTACTATTAGTTTCAATATGTGTTTAAGTGTAGCTACAGCATTTTAGAAACGATACAGTTCTTAGTCTTGGTTCAAAGTGCATCCAAGTCAACATAAAAGACTCTCATTAACATGACTGGGTAGTGGCTCGTGCTGTCTACAGTCAGCGGCATGTGCTTCCCTTCTGTCAGAGACTGGTGCTGTTCCAGGGCTGTGATTTCCCTTACACAAGCTACCTCATATCTTCATACATAAATGTACACAGATAGAGTAGTAATTCCTGTTTCCAAGTTACTTTCCAAAAAAAGCAAGGTACTGTAATCAGTCCTACCCAGGTTAGGATCCAAAAGGCCAGTCAGCTTGGTGGATAAAAGTGTTTCACTGTACTAATTACAGAGGGAGCCTGACCATCAGTTAAAACTCCTCTCTCTGAATGTTTGTTTTTCAGACAAGGAAGGGATCAGAGAAGATCCAAAAATAGCAGGTGGCTGTCACTGCTGCACTGTGCTCAGTTTTAATCATCAGATTGGAGAAATAACATGTCTTGGTTGCATAGGGGTGTACAAATGTAGGTCTACTCTTTGAATGCCAGAAATAGGTATAGAGAGATACGGGTTGTATATATGAGACTGCAGCTCCTGACAGACCTTTCTATGTTGGTTTTCTCAGGCAACACTCTTACCTTTCTGCTTTGTTATTTAAGTTTTAAAAGGCATTAGTGGTATTCTGATAAAGCTGTTCCAATGATGTATATTTTATTGCACTTTCTGACCTGTGGGTGAGTATTTAAGAAGTTTGCTTTCATTCACCAAACTTAATAAATCAGAAGAATTTGCTCCAGTAAAGGCAAACAGTGGAAATTTATCCAGAAAATGGAATGTTAACTGTGCTGTTTGGTGTTTGTTTGTTTGTTTTAAATTTGTGAGGGTTTTTTGCTTGGGTTTGGTTTCTTAGATTTAAAAAACTTTGGTTTTCTGCTTTTCAGTTTGTTATAGGTAGCAAAGAAGGCATGTTGGCTTTCTTTGGTATGGGTCAAATACCAACTAAACAGACTCATATTTTGTTAATTTTAAGTAACTGCCATGATTTAATGAACAATAGACTTTTCTTTTGGAAGGGGGCTACCTAATTCATGCAGAACTCCTCTTTCATCGCTGCTATCTCAACATCATATGTATGGTATAAAAACACTATTCTCCACCAGAAGCCACATGCTGCCTCATTAAAAACAAAAACAGGAAGTATTTTACTTACTTTGAAAAAGACTGTATCAAAATAGAAATAGGGAAGGGAGGAGAGGCTGCAGCTGTTGCAATCAAAGTTTCAACTACTGAGCTTTTTTTTTTTTTAATGCTTGTCAAATTTGACAAGTTCATGTAGCTTTTTGGTTTGGAGAGGTATGCATATGTTTACATATATTTACTACTTTTGTTTCATGCCACCAGATAGTACTTGTTTAATGAATCAAGTGGTGTTATGTAAGGTTAGAAGTGATGGTCAAAACCAAACATTCTTGCTTTGTTTTTCAGTAATGGGGCTTTCACTTGAGTGTGGATTTCAGTTATTTGGCTTCCAGTGCATATGCTTCAACATGATTAATAAATTCTTTTAGTTAATCTGAATGGCAGCGCCACTTAATGTCCAGTTGGACGAGTCAAAACATCATCCACCCCAGAACTGAGGGCCAAGCAATCTGTACAGTATTAGCTTTGTGCTGATGCCAAGCATTCAGCCAAATTTGAGTCCAAAAACTGAAAGAAAATGCATTTCACTTAATTATGTATTTTTGGCTATTTAAATATCCAGAATCGTTTTCAGCAATTACACATATTTGTTTTCTTCTCTACTACAAAATTCAAAAGGCAATTCATACAATTAAGCTGATCAAAAGAGAAGCTGTTCGATACTTGTTCAACAGTATTTGAAACTCCCAAAAGAAATCAGTGAACCTAACTGCTTTGCCTTCCATACTTGCATCCTACTCCCAAAGTGCAAAAGGATTCAATTTACTAATCTTCTGCTGGTTTGTAATTTGTAGAGATAAACCAGCTCTGTGGTTTTGGTGCCATCTTACTACATCAGTCTCCAGTAACATACAGCCTGTAGGAAATCTATGCAGCTTTTATACCTATCAGTAGCTCAAGCTGGAGGTTCTTGTTCAGTCTGTCTTTCTCCAGTCCTGTCTCTTCAAATGTTTTCAGAAACCTCATGTGACATTCTATCCTGCTCTGTCTTTATCCCATGCTACACTTGGTTTCCATTCTGGGAGAGTTGTTTTGGATCAGCTGTGAAACACTGGGCCAACAATAAAGACGACCACTGTCTGAGTGACTGCCATCTCTGCAAGAAATATTTCCCAAACTAGTTTTTTTTCTATCTGATACTGATTGAATGCTGTGGTCTCACAACACCACCCTCCTATTATAGACACGCTGGTAGAATATAATGGCTGTCATCTGTTAAATTTGTTTGATTATGCATCCACATGTTTCTCTTCTTTGCTAGGCCTGGTCCAAGACCTGCAGTCAGACCCTGCAGTCCCTTTCTGTTCATCAGTGCCTGGTCTAGAGCAGCACTTTGCTTGGATCCATGTATGCTTTTTCCTACAGTTGTTTTTGAGTCCAGTTCAGAATGTAAATACTTGTCTGCTTATTTGGGTATGGAAATGTTTGGGGGTTCAAAATGCTCAGGTGACTGCAGCTAGTATATGAAGAATATGGAAGTTTGGGGTTATTCTCCGAGTGGGCAGAAGTGGAAGAGGATACCAGAGGGGCGAAATGACTGAAATTCCCTGGGACCAGAAGTTTACATTAGAAAGAAGAGAGAACTAGACACCCTCTACCTCCTTACTGCTAATTGACCTCTTCAGGCTGTCTGAGGTGGAAATATTGCATGCTGATATAGCACAAGTAAAGGAAATGTATTTTAGGGAAGTCTAGGGCACATGATGTGTGAGAAAAGGCAGAGGGGAACTGATTTGCTCAGCCTCCAGAAGAAAAGGTGAACAGGAGATCACATTGCTGTCTTTAACTTCCTAATGGGAAGGCAGAGAGGAGACAGAACCAGACTCTTCTTTAAGGTAAGCAGGGATAAGAAAAGAAGCAACAACCACAATCCACAATACAAAAAATCCCAGTTTGACACTGGGAAGGAAAATTTCACCACAAGACTAGTCAAGCGCTGGAAGAGGTTGCCCAGAGAAGTTGTGGAGTCTCCATCCTGGGAGATACTCAA
Organism: Scopus umbretta; assembly: GCA_013400535.1. NCBI lineage: Eukaryota > Metazoa > Chordata > Aves > Pelecaniformes > Scopidae > Scopus > Scopus umbretta. The sequence goes on along the minus strand of VZTL01002618.1, from coordinate 14,569 downwards.
CCTAGACTAGAAAGGGCCTTGAGCAACCTGAGCAAATCTAACCTACTCTGAGTGAGAGGTTGGACCAGAGACTTGAAAAGTCCCTTCCAACTGAAATAGTTCTTTGAATCTCTAGCTCTTGTTCAGTTGGTCTGTGTGTGAGGTATTGGGATTGACTGGGTGCATTCCTGTTTGGGCAGGTGAGAGGGCAGGTGAGGTCTAGGGGAAGGATCATGTTTAGAAATTTATATAGGTTCCTTAAACTTTATTTGTCTATGCTATGGTTATGAGAGGCTCTATAAGCTGTCCCCTTTCTCTTTTAACTTGAGGATAAATGGTTTTCCTGTGCCTGCCATTAACTCTATACGTAAGTGCATCTGTGTTGAGATCGATACCTCAAAATTGAGCCTCAGTGCAACAGGAATTGTTAAAAGACTGAACTGGAGGTCAGTGGTGCACTTAGTGAGCGCAGCCAGACACAGGCTTCAAAAGATAGACTCGAATGGCTTGCTGTAGGAGGGTCTTGGAGATAGAGTACAAATTAGAATATTTTATGTATTCTGTCCTAATTAATTCTCATGCACAGAAAGATTAGAGGAAGAACAAACATGCCTTTCTTTTAATAAGAGGTTAATAAGGACATGGGGGAATGGACACCTACATACTGCTTTCTTCAAACATACAACATGCTGTGATGCATGATATTTCTAAAAATAGGAGAAATGCTGAGATGTTCCGACTGACAGTGCCCATCTGATTTCAGTGTCTGTCTGAAATATCAGGTTCAATAATCCTATTATGTGTGTCTGGCACACTCCCCCTTCTCTAGCAATGTGACTCCCATAACTGCTATAATAAGACAGAACAGCTAAAGCCTAATTCTGTGTGCCTCATCCTATCATTCAGCAAAGTTATATCGTCATCAGATGCAATCTATTGTTTTCTTTCCTGCTGTGTGGTATTGATTTTTCTAACCTTTCCTAATGTTAAATTTGTTTGGCTTTTTAACTTTCTTACCAAAGGTTAATGTTATTAAGTTGAGCATGTATCTATAAAACTACAAGCATTATTGCCTATCTTGCAATTTTCATACTGTCCTTTCGTTAAACCCTAGCTGCATCAGAAAATTCTGTCTTGAAGATTTTTGTCATTCGGGAATAATATGATGAAGGTTGACAAGAACTGCATTTGAATTGTCATCCTATACTGTGGTACAAAATATTGGATTTGATATGTTGGGAGCAACAGATTTATCTAAAACTTTCTTACCGTCAGTGAACATGAACTGCACAGACATTAATTCCAGCGAGGCTGCAAAGAGGATGCAGGAAGATGCAATTGCTGTTGCCTGTTCTCTTCCCCAGTACAGTCTCACCACGCCAGTCTCTTTGCCATTGTGGCAAAAGGAGCAGATCTAAAATCTCTGCCATTTCCAGAACTGGTTATCTGCTTGATGTGGAAAGAGCATGAGAAACCACAGTTTAATTTGAAGGAAGTGGTAGCTTTTAATGGTGGCACTCTGTCAACGTTTTCAGTGTGATCTACAGAAGTACTTCTATAAAGTGTCAAAGGTGCAGACAGTGAGTAAACAGTTTCAGGATACCACTGTTAAGCCAGGTTTTGCTTTTAGTTAACTGCTGCCACAGTATCCTGTTGGCATCAATAGCAGGGGTACAGCAACCTGCCTTTAATGAACTGTGCACTTGGCATCCCATTTGCATATTTAGATTGCATTTCTGTGACATGTATTTGAGGCCTTTTATTGTGAATGTGCAAAACACAGTAGCAGGGCTTGAACATAGGATGTCTATGTGTGATGCATCAGTTTTCTTCTGGAGCTGCAGTGAATGACCTACGGTGCTCTCCAACTTCCGCGGTTATGTTTTCTTACCTTGGTAGTACCTTGTAGTTGCTCTGAAATATTTTTCTTACCAAAGAACACCGTGAGAAGCTAGGCAAGAACTAACCTCAAGTGAAATGTTTTTAATAGTAGAAAGCATAAAATAATACATAATAAAATAATTTAAGCTGTTGTAGATCATCACTTTAAAAAAAAAAAAAAAAAAAAAAAAAAAAAAAAAAAACCAACCCCAAAAAAAAAAAAAACAAACACACACACACAAAACCAAAACAGACAATTTGATCTTTCCTGGGTGGAAAGCAGAATTGCAGCCTACCTGTAGCTGCCAAAACCTGACTGTCCAAGGAGGAGATCAGGCTTGTTAGTGACTGCAGGAAGGAGTATTTCAAAGTGCTGGGGTAGAGTGTAGGGTTAAATCTTTTATTTATAAATTGGTACCTATAAACCACTTCTGCCAGCACAGCGAAGGCAAGGAAGGGCCCTGGCAAAAGATAAAAGACCTTCCTTCTTTCTACTGCTAATTTAACAGCTGATAACTCAGGTTCTGTCTCTTCTTCCATGCTCAGCAGTAGCTGTCCCTCCCATTGATTTAGTCTTCGTCTGTCACGTTCTGGTGCTGTTCAAAGGCTGATTGTGCAAGACTGGGGAGGTTCTGTCTCTTCACAGTTTCTCACAGTTTGGTCTCTCTTGCCACTATCAGTGCCAATAACAAGACTATCTGAGAGCACCCCGTTCTGTTCTTAGTGAATGAGATGTCTTTTGATTTAGAGTGGCTTTGATTAACAAATGTCCTTCAGTAGTTTTCAGATCCAATTGTGAGCTTTCTGGGTGGGCCTGAACATCCCTACACCTTTCCTGGGCTCCCTTGGTGTCTCTGGCTGGTGTTGCACAACTCACATGTTCATTACAGACTCCAGATGGCTTGTGTCTGTTCTCCCCCTGCCAATTTTATGTTTTGGCTTTTCCTGGTGAAGAGTGGAGACATGGCAGCTCTTCAGATTGTTTGACGCTTAGCACTGAGTCCAGGCTCCAGCTGCATTTTCCCTAGCCTGTTCATGGTGGCAGCAGCATTGCTTCTGCAAGGGAGGTCTTTGATTACATGTGCTGTTGCAGATTTATGATACTTCACCTCGGCAGGCCTGTTATTACTACTTGAGAAACTATTTAGAGCAGGATCAGGTATCAGAAGGGCTACCGCTTTTGACCAGGTTTCCTTTCAGAAGTTTTTGAGGAGGGAGGAGAGGAGGTATAATAAAAAGCGTGCCATTATCTCCTCCCTTATCTCTTCCACTTTATCCAAATCCCCTACTGCATGATGGTTTTGTTTGGTTTTATATGCATTCTGGCTGTGCGGGGAAGCATTTTGGTGATAGTGTATATCTTCCTATTGGAGGCTCATTATCTTGTTGCAGGCAATCCACTAAACTCCATCCATGCACTGATCCAGGAAATTTTGTCTTCTGTATCTTTATTTTTACCACTAAGGTGGAGGCAACTGTGGTGGGTTGACACTGGCTGGATGCCAAGTGCCCACCAAAGCAACTCTATCACTCCCCTTCTCAACTGGACAGGGGAGAGAAAATATAATGAAAAANGGATATCTGCTCCGCTGTTAACCTCCATGGGCTGCAGGGGGACAGCCTGCCTCACCATGGTCTTCACCACACACTGCAGGGGAATCTCTGCTCCAGTGCCTGGAGCATCTCCTTCCCCTCCTTCTTCACTGACCTTGGTGTCTGCAGAGTTGTTCCTCTCACATATTCTCACTCCTCATTCCAGCTGCAGTTTGTGTCCCTAATTGGTTTTTTTTCCCCCCTTCTTAAATATGTTATCACAGAGGCACTACCACTGTTACTGATGGGCTCAGACTTGGCCAGCAGTGGGTCCATCTTGGAGCTGGCTGGTGTTCGCTCGATCAAACTTGGAGTAAGCTCCTAGCAGCTTCTCACAGAAACCACCCCAGTAGCCACCCCTGCTACCACAACCTTGCCACGCAAACCTAATACAACAACTTTAACATTTTGGGTTTTTTTCTGATGTAACAAAATAATGTACTTTATACACACAGGCACACATACAAAGATTCTGTAGTCTGAATGCTTTTCTCTTATCAGTTGTTATTGTGTATGGCAGAAACATAAAATCTCTCAGATAAAGACAAAGCTAGGAGACTTTTAAGGGGACCTTGAAGTGGTAGGAGAGGGAACCTCTAAATCCAGCGTGTATGGTTCTTATTTTAATTTATGATGCTGTATTGGGTATTTTGTATCCTTGAAACCTCTTTGAGTAGTGACTTTATGTGGTAGATATACTCTACTTTTCCTTACTCAGCTTTTATCAGAGGCTTAGGAATTGCTTTAGCTCTCAATTAAGAAATCTGAACTCCTGCTCTTTCCCACTTTAACATGCTCTCATCCATATTACCCCACTATAAGGAAATTGTTGTTGTATCACTGCAAACTATCTAGTACAACTTCACTGGTTCCGGGAAGCTTGAACAATTTTGTATGCTTACATTTATACACATTTGAATATATATAGCAGAAATGTAGTGACTGTAGCACCAGGGAGGACAATCATTTTCCTGGAACCTGATCCTGGAAGTTACTGATCACCCTGGGCTCACTACACCAGAACATGTCCGTCCAGCAGAGCATTGTAGAACATGCGTATCCAAACTCACAAATATACTCGATGGGTTTTGAATATGTACTCCTGTGCCTATCAAACCGCTGTTTCATAATAATTTGTTCAGCTGGGACCTAAGTCTTTGGGCTCTATAAGGGTAATAGTCTTTTACTTAATTTTGCATCTCCGTGCAGAGACTTTAAGAGTTGTTGACTGCAGTTAATTTCACCAAAGACAGCATTAGTACTCAAAATGAAAGATGACTGACATTTTTTTTTCCCCTCTGTTTTGCTGCTTCTTCACTAGGGATGTGAGATAATTGAGACCATGGATCAGGACCTCACAGATTTCACTAAGTGCCTTCAGATACTCCAGAAAAAGATAGAGAAGAAGGGCCTCCAGGTAAAGGCGATATATCTTTTGTCTCTGGTTCTTAGTAATTACTCATTCTCTCAATGTTTTTAGGTTTATGTTTTAAGTTTGCACTGAAATGAAACAATATTTTCTGTATCCTTGCCATTCTGTGGTTTTGCCATAATTTGCTGTACACCTTGTAAGCATTGATGCTTCTGCTAAATGGAATTACACAGTATGTCAACAAAGAAGCGTTGGCTTTCTTAAAAGGCAGCTTGTATTGATTTCTGTTAATGAACTACCTAAAGTGCAGAAGAGCTGTTGTGGCTGGTGTTCAAAGCAAGAGTCCCACTTCAGTATGTAAATATATTTTCAAGTCTTGGCACACTGAGCCTTGATGTTCATCTCCTTCCTCTCCCCTCCCAAAGATGAGATGGGAGGGGGAATCTTATCCTGCCAACATTACATATGGTAAGCAATACCTCCTTCTGCAAAAGGTTCCCCTGAAATCAAAGGGAACCTTTTCAGAGCAGGTGGTGCACTAAATTTAAAAAGAGCCATATGGAGTTGTCAGCTGCTTATTTCATTGGAAAGGTAAAGGAGTCAGCTTTCCCCCTCCCCTTCCACAGTTTGGTTTCGGGAGGCCTGCTTGTTTTGTCTCTCTGAGATGCAAAGTTAAAATTCCTTGGGAATTTCCAACATGATGATTTGATGGCAGATGTGCTCTTGGGATTGCTGCCCTTTCCTCCCCATGGAGCGATTGTTCGTAAGGGCTGAGCTCTCTCCTCTGCTCTGTACCTGCGGGTGAAAGGAATTGAGAGGAAGCAGCTGCTGCATCCTCTTACCAACAGTGAGGGCAAGACCCATGTAAGAAAATGAAAACAACAGCATGAGATGGAAGGAGATGTGTAAATCTACTCTTTTCCCATTTTCATTGTAGTAGGATAGGAAAGTTGCCTGACTTCCTGAGATCACTGTACTCCAACAATGCAGCAAGAGATGGAAATGCCAGTACCCATCTCTCCTTCTTCTCTCCTCACTCCAAGTTGATAAATAATTAACCAGTTCTTGCTAAAGCTATTTTGAAATGTCTTGATCTTCCAAAGGACATATATGTCCATGGAACATTTCAGAGTGCTGTCGCACAATGCCTGTCTGCAATAGTGTCTGCTCTTGCTGCCCTCAATACATACTGTTGTTCATCAGGGGTTTTTTCCTCATCAGTACAGACAGAGATGGGAAGGTTTCTCCATACACTTCTCTTATCTGTCTGGCTGTGAGTGAGGAAACTCTTTATATGATAGTTTATTTTTTTTCCCCCCAATAAGTTATCACAAGAGCACAGAGGGGTGTCTTGCTGTCTAGGACACAAATGATGATGAGTGCTGTCAGAACAGAGGAGCCACCTACATGTAGGATTTGGTTTGACTTTGGCAAGTAGGATGCTTCTCTCTTAACAGAATTACCCTTAGAATGAAGGAGAACTCGAGTGTTTCCTGGATTCAGTTCATTATCAAATCCCAGTTATTGCTATAGAAGGAATTTTTTTAAGCTATTACAAGAGGTTTTGTAATGAATAATCAACGTGTGGTTAAAATAAGAGCAATGGGAACATGACAGCTACAGATGTGTTTCAACAATAAGTAGCCTATTTGTAAAACTTTCAATTCTTTGATCACTCTTCTAGGTAAAGCCCTGTTATGTTGGCTAAAGGATACTGCATTGTAATCCTTGATGATATTTTGTAAAGCACAAGCCAGAGTGTAATTGCAGTAATTGTGTAGGGCTTATGCCAATGCCCTAAACCTAAGGTTTCAGTTCAGTGATATTTTCATGCTGTTATATGTAAGATGTGCTTTAAATACAATCTGAGTTTTTCAGAGGTGCAAGAAGTAGCACTGATATGTTTTCTAAAACTAAGTGCTATGTTCATTAAATCCTAGCTGTTTCTTGCTTGCACTGTCTGTTCCATAAAATATAATAATAAGATGCTATCAGCTGATTCATGCACCCTAGCTAAAGCATACATTTGTATTTTTGGTCTTCTGCATTTTCTGACATAAGGAGTTTCAAGAAGTCATTGTTTCAACTTAGGCAAATAATATGTGAAACTTAAGCAAATGGAACCCAAAACTGTATCTCAACTGTATAAATTACTAATTTGGGTTCCAATCTGCCCTTTGTTCAGAAGCATTAGGTATAATTCATTAGTAGGAGGTTTGATGATTCTTCTGGATGTCCTGATAACGCAGTGCTTAGCTTGATGCCTGGTCCCCCAACACAGAGATTCTAAGCAGTTGCAACACATACTGGCCCCAGTTTATGGATGCAGCCACTTGGCTCCTCTGAAACCCTAGCCTCTTTACCTGAATTTGCACTTAATTTAGGTGTCTTTGTGGGTAACATTCTGGCATAAGAAATGTCAAGTGGTAAAAAAATAGACTGTTCAAGCCATAGATCTAAAATCTTTACGGAGAATGCAAATTTCTTCACAGAAGAAAGCTGCCATTGAATTCTGTGGTCACCTGGGAAGTACATACAGCTGAGAAGAAAGGAAGGTCCAGGGTCTGAAAACCAGAAGTGGATAGAGAAGGGGTTTTTCATCTGCATTTGCATTTTTGGCCTGAAGTAAAAACTTGCATGTCACAATGTATTTTTTTTTCCTTTTGGAAAAAAAGATCATTAAAGCTTTCCTTTTAACTGAGAGTATTAACTAGGTGGAATATGTATTCCTGGTTCCAAGAAAAATACGTATGTCTCCAGCTTTGATTTTTACCTACTCTGTCCAGCTCATCCAGAGCACTTGTCAAAGAGGAATATGACAGAGACACTACAAATCTGTTTCCCCATGATGTATAGTTGAACTTACTGAGCAGGAAAGTGTCTCTTTAGTATCTTAAAAAAAAAAATTGATACCACAGTCAATGCTGTGTTTGCTGCTTTTTGTGGGCAGCAATGTGGTAAGCTAGGAAATTAATTATATTCAATGCATACCATGGATCCACAATCCTGTGACATAGTTTGTCTGGATGAAATTCAACTGTGAGGAGCTAAGGTATTTGAAACGGATATTCCTCCATTGGTTAGAGAATGTTATCATTTATCTGCTATACTGAACAGATAAAGTTTCTACTCTGATCTAGCAGTCACCTCTATGGAAGTTCTACGTCAAGGAGTTTTTTGAGCTCACATGAACATATGGGGGCAATATTTTGTTCCAAAGGAATTAAGTTTGTGTAATTTAGTTTCCATGTCTCTGCGCCTCCATCCTCCTCCTCCTCCTCTTCCTTCCTGCTCACCCAAATAGCTTTTGAACAAAGAACTTTTGAACAGAGGAACAGAGTACTGAAAGATAATCATGTTGAACAGCTTTCTTAGAGGTCACCTGAGTGGGAGTGAGGGTGAAATAGACACTGGTACTGGAGAGAAGGCTGCAAAGTTAGTTTAGATTTTACTGGTTGTTGGAGAATTCAGTTTGAGAAGAGGCCTTAGAAATGCCTTTACAAGGAAAGATGAATTTGGAGCTGACGGTCAAGAGACACATATCTGGGAGAAAAAATACCTTGTTAGTTCTTGAACTCCTTGTTCAATATAAATAGCAGTAATTCTTTCTTCTAGAATAATTAGCCAAATGCATAACTGCTTTTTCCTTATGTCTTAAAAAATCTTAGAATAGTTTCTAAATCTTCAGGGTCATTCATTTCTGGTTTACATTGCATATTTTGGTTGCATAGCCAAGTCATGCAGAAAGCAGCATTGGGGTCATTTTGTGATATCTAAGTCACTTAATTATATGTATTTATAATCACATACTGCAGTGACTGTTAGAACAAGCAGTACCCTTTATATGTGCAGGCTAGAATTAGTCTTAATTTTCCCTCTCCAAAGCCCTAATTAATTTGTGAATTGCATTGTATTGGATGGGTGAAGCAGTGAAGTTCCAACAGAATCTGACTCCTGAAGTTTCTTTCCAACCTAAAGACTGGTAGATATTTCTCTTCCTGCATGACTCTGAGTATTCATGCACACACATGCATATGCATGTATGTATATAAGCGCACACATTTTCTGGCAGTATACCTTCCTGGCCCTTTGTGATGTTTTTTTAATGTCTTAATAACTCTGTCTTTTTTTCTGCCGTGTGTTTCTTTTACGTTGTTTATGGTCTATTGAACGCTTAGGTGTGCACATTTTGCTTTACTGCTTTAATCACTATTTCATCCGTTCTGTGATTATGTGAGTACTTTCCTTTCTTCATTACAAGACCTTCAAGTAAACTTATTTGCAGTAATTTCTGTCTGGTACTACTTTCTGTTCTTGATTTTCTCTCTTGTAACACAAGCTAGTTCAAGAAACCACCTGAACTGGCAAAATGATAGGTGTGCTTACAATATCTCTTACTTAAAGAGACCAACAGATCTTGCATTAAAAGTGAACATCATTTATTATCTTTGATTTGCAGATCGGAAAGCAGAAGTACAGAAACAACTTATCCACAGTCTCCCAGCATGCTAGTGGCACATCTGGGGATGATCTTCCAATTCCCAATCTTCATCAAGTGCTCCTTCCACAAATGTGTCCCTGGTCTACTCACAGGCAGCTCATAGCAGCTCATGCCAGTGAGAAGTGGAAATGTGTTTATCAATTATGCAGCTCCAGGAAGAATCCTCATAATGTAAAGATAGATTTAAGCCATTATCTTATCTCAGAGTTACAAACTCTGCTTTCTTTAACTGTTTCATCTAAAATACCATTTAGTCTTAAAACTAAGCTCTGGGACTTTTCATTTAACTTTATTATCTCTTCTGCTTAAAAAAAGTTAAAGCAGCTCATTTGGTTATATGGGCTGAAGGTATAAAAAATGTATTTTATTGAAACATACATGCCTTTTAGTGGTTTAATGTTAGTGTGTTTAAATTGATAAAAGCATCAGTGTCAATATGAAAAAGTGAAAAAATCCAAACCAACTCTTCCTAAAAACCCTTTGCAGTAAAGAGATACTATACTAACATTTCCATTTAAACATTTCCATTACACTTTAAAGGTTCAATCTGTCAGCAGTCTAGGACATTTCTTAAGTGAATGCAAGCATTCTTCTCTTTGCCCTTTTAAAGAAAGCGTCAAATCAGTCCACTTTCTTTTCTGTTGAGGGAGGCTAAACTAAACATAATGTTAGTGAAGTCTTGTGCTTATAAAGTGCTGAAGAGAAGAAAATGAAGTGATATTCATGTACCACCTTCAGCTATGCAGTGTTCAAACAGCTTATTAAGCACTCTCTGGTTTGTCTTTACACAAAGAAAAAGACCCTGAAGGAAAACAGAAAATACTCTAAAACGAAAATCAGAAAATACTTTAACAGAGAGGAATTTTTTACATACAGAGCAGTCCCATGTAGCAAAGGTATAATTATTGCAAGTGCCGGGCTCTGTTTAGCTTAGCTTTGTTTTTGTCTGTCAGTTGAGGCTATTCCTGATGACGTAACATTTTTGTAGCCATAAATATACCGTCTTCAGTTCCTGACTGAATCGTCATTTTGCTGCTCGCGTTAGTAGTTGGTAGTTTCATGCCAGATCACTACTCGTTTTCATTTCTGAAAACTTTTGTGGACCCAGAACAGTAGCGGAAATGGCTTTTAAAGGAAAGCCTAGGAACGAGGACAGGCCATTACCAAGATTTGGGACCAGGGAAGTAACTAAATACCATACACACAGGGAGAGGCAGTCTGGAAGATACCAAAGCTGGCATGGAGCTGGAGTGTGAAGCTTGTACAAGGACCCTGAAGTTTGTGGTGCTATCTCCAAACTCCATATAGGAGGAGGCAGGGCTAAGAATGAACCTGTTCAGTTTCTCTTCTTAATGCCCCACAGGAGGAGAATAGAAAATTCAAATGAGATCTATTCTAGGGGAAGTTAAATATGTGTAATGAAAAGGTTTCTATACTTTCAAGTGCTGTATCAAAAGATTTTCATGAGTTATTAATAGTAATCCTCTTCACAAACCTTTCCTGTCAAAAAGAAACAAATGGATTTAAAGTGTTTCCTGTTAATTCCCACTTCTGAAATGTAGAATTTCATAATACCTTTCAACAGGAGTAAATCCCTCTTATAGAGTGTACAGACATATCCTTGAGTGCTGACTATTTTGACTCTAAGGTCCAAATCCACCTTCCAGGAATGCAGTATCTAACCCATCTTTCCTACTGTTGAATTATTTTAAGGCTTCCCATTGTAAAGGTATGGTAAAGTACATTTCTTGTAATACGTGATATCAGAACGTGCCACTTTCCAAAGAGAAACACGCTAATTTCATGCAAAGGAAGCAGGCTGTCTAGCTTGTTCCACTATAGCTGTGGGCATCAAGACGCAGTGAATATCTTTGTGTTAGAATAATTTCATGCAAAATGGGTGTCTGCAAGCACACAGTGCTTCACATACTTTTATATAATCCTTGTATACTCTTCTGGGGCTTGTATTTGGTCTATGAAGATAATTTAAAGGAAAAAAGCAGCAGCAGAGTGGGATTTCTGGAGAATGCATTGATTTTTGTTTGTTTAAAAAAGATAAATCCTGTATCAAGTTTTGGGTAGGGGAAGAACAAGGGGAAAAAAATACCATTTATTTAGGCAGTTCAGGGGATGGGAGAGATCAAGGATATGCTCATTAACAAGACTGTGGAAGCTAATAAGGAAGCCAGCTACTGTTCTCTCAACTTAGTCAAAGGCTAAATATATTTGAAACAGAAAACGTGAGGTTACTGCAGGCAATTCAGTGTTCCTTTTGCAACCACCAATTTTGTCCTGTTTGTAACTATTTTTGGTAGGAGAGGTGATTCTCCCCCCTCTCCCCAGACACTTCTGCTTTACAGGAGCACAGCTTCCCTTATAGTAGCTATTGATGATGTAACTGCCTCCATGCTGGGAAAGTGGTCAGGCTACATTGACCTACCACTATTCTCAGAAGACTGTCGTACTTGCATTGGCAGAGTCTTGGAGGTGGATGTTGTATCAGGAAATCTTGAACAGCCATAGGTTTTGACACCAGGAATTTCTCTGCAGCTCAAGGACTGGTTTAGTAGGCATGGTGGTGTTGGGCTGATGGTTGGACTAGATGGTCTCAGAGGTCTTTTCCAACCTTAATGATTCTATGATTGAGAGCTCAGTTTGTTGCCTGAGATTTTCATGAATAACTTGGTTTATTTTTTTTTCTGCTTGACATGTGAATACCGTGATGTTATGAAATCTCCCATAAGTTTTAAGTATTTTTATGAAATTCCATTTACTTAGTGGGATGTAAGTTTATCTTTATAATTAAGCATATTAAGAAAATTATGCTGGTACAGCAAATTTTAACTGCAGGTTGTAATAGGGCGTTTTTTACATTTTGAATATGATTCCTTCCTACTAAATTGAGGTGTTTGTCAAGAATAAATGACAGGTTTTTGGTGAGATAGTTTCAGAAAAACCTTTAGCAGTTTTCTACATCTGTGAGTGTAGAAACACTGGCTTTAGAGAGAACAGTTTCATAACTTCATAAACTGCAGTGATCTGGTCCTTTAAGCAGTAGGGGAATCAACAAATTAACCTTTTTCTGTGGCTTCTTTTTTTTATCCTGTTCAAGAAAACTCATTTAACCTAAGTACTGCATATAAGAATGTTTCCTTACTGGTTTGTTGGGTTTTTTTTCCCCCCCATGACATTTTCCCCCTTTTTGTAACATTGTGTTGGCCTTTGAACAGTCAAGAGAAATTGCAATATTGGTCAAATCTTTTGAAGCTGTGGTGGGTCTTTCTCTTTTTTTCTTTTCCTTACCTAGAAAGGAATATTGGGGGTGGAGGGGAGAGGAAGGTATGAAGAATGTTGCCAAGTAGAAGTGTGTGGCTGGTGCAACATAGGAACGGTTTAGCCTGTAGCCCTGAGGCCTTGCTGTCTTCTGCAATCCTTTGACTTTCCCTGACCTTTAACTCCAAACCTCTTGGCTGACACCAGCAGTGTTCAAGAAGGGGTAAGAGTCTTACAGTAATTTAACTCTTCACACATATTGCGAGAATGAGGCAGCCTGGTAATACTTGAAAGGCCCCTACAGTATTCCCACTGTAAAAAAGACGGTAGCACAAGCTCAGCAGAGTAGGGACTGAAGGGTCTTCATAGCACAGCTGCACTGGCAACCAGGCTTTGCGAGTTCTGATGCTCACATTGTTCTTTTTTTTTTAATCAGCTACCTTTTAATTTGGTTTTAACACTGCTAAGGAGGAGACTCGGGGGATGGTCTCTTCAGTTTGCCTAAAGAACCCATCGAACTTCCCTTTTAAACAACCGAACAACCAAGCACTGAACAATTAAAGCTCAGTATTTTGTGCAAATTAAATGTGAGCATAAAATGTTTACAGCTTCACAAGTGCATCCAGTTTAAGAAATCATGCTTCATTTCTTTTTAAGTGCATGGCTAAATTTATATGGTCTAGAGGACAGTGTAGAAAAAACAGATTTTGTAATGGGTGTAAGCTGACATCATTCGGACTATATTTAGCTTATCTGCTATAAATACTGAACCTACTCTGAAAAGGAAAATTGGCATCCAAACTCCTAACCTACTTCCTTCAATATAAAGTTATCTCCAGCCTCTTAGAAACGAATGTATAAATTCAAGACCTCTTTCTGCAAATCTGCACTCCCATGGAAAAAAAATAATAATTTTGTACTGCCCAAGTATTCAGTGAAATCACTCAGAAGAGGAACCATTCGCAGAATAGGGCCTGAGAGACACGGGGAAAAATGTACTGTCTTTAGTTTCAGGTCTTATATCTGTCCCTTGAGTATAATAGGACAGGCTATTATCCCCTTGTTTGTCATGAAGATTAATGTTCAGACCAGCTGAAAATATTACTGTCCTGTTGGGACCTATTGGGAGATCTTCAGACCTGTGTGAACCCAAGTTTAAACTTCTTAAATAGCAGAGATAACGTCTCGTCCTAGTTAGGCACAAATGCCTCTTTCCACATTATCTCCGCTGCGACGCTGCTGCAGGAAGGTGAGGCATGCCTTACAGCTCTCCCTTATTTGTGGCGTCTTTTATACAGACTTCATTGCTAAATGTTAAGGTACGCAGCAAAAGCGCCTGATCCATTAACTCTTACTCAGATGAAGTGAAAAAAAAAAAACAATAGCATCACCCTTTAATGGAAATAGAGATTTTTTTTAAATTTCCTTTTCTGTATTTTGTACGGAATGTTTTCCCTTAAATATCTGTGATTCTTTCCTTAAAATGTGATACCTAAATTTTACGCGACAGAACGGAAATAAAGACAGGCAGAAAATTAGTTTTAAAGAAAAGACGCGTCTGGTTTAGGAAGCCGCAGGACAAGATCTCGCCTCTCATAGTGTTGAAGTCTGCTTTCTCTGTTCTTCTGGGTACAAGCCCCTGCGGGCTGCTGGCGGAGCATTTTATATAGCGACCCTTGTCTTACAGAAAATCTACCCCTTTGCCTCGAAACGCCACAGGTTTGTTCAGCCTCCTTCGTGGGCTTTCCAAGGGTCCCAGACCAGCGTCCGAGCAGGAGCTGAAACAAAACCATGGGAAGGTGTGGTGGGAAAGGGAGCTTTGTGGCCGAGAGAGACACATCCTAACGTTCGTCTCAGCCTTCTAGAGAAGCAGAAATAATGAGTTAAGCAATGAGGGCTATTAGTTAGGCTGAAGTAGGGACTTGTATGGGGTTTGTGTGCTCACATGCTGGCGGGAGGCTGCAGGGGTC
>VZTL01002617.1:2490-15275 GCA_013400535.1 Scopus umbretta | reverse complement strand
CAATCCCCTCACCCAGGTCATTGATAAAAACATTAAACAAGGCTGGCCCCAGTACTGACCCCTGGGGAACACTGCTTGTGACCGGCCGCCAACTGGATTGAACTCCATTCACCACCACTCTCTGGGCATGGCCATCCAGCCAGTTTTTAACCCAGCGAAGGGTTCACCCATCCACACCATGAGCTGCCAGCTTCTCCAGGAGAATGCTGTGGGAGACAGTGTCAAAGGCCTTACTAAAGTTGAGGTAGATCACATCCACAGCCTTCCCCTCATCCACTAGGTGGGTCACCTTGTCATAGAAGGAGATCAGGTTGGTCAAGCAGGATCTGCCTTTCATGAACCCATGCTGACTGGGCCTGATCCCCTGGTTGTTATGGATGTGGTCACTGAGCATACCCAAGATGAACCGTTCCATAACCTTCCCCGGCACCGAGGTCAGACTGACAGGCCTAAATGGAACATTGCTTCATAAAATACCTATTTCCTTGGCAAAAGGTATTCTTGAATTGTGTATTATGTATGTATGAGATGAGAACTTTGTATATGTTCTGTATGTGAAATATTGCATACTATCAGTGCAAAGACAGAATTTGTAAAAGAGGTAAGTTGTATGCTGTAATAGCAAATGTCTATTTCAGGTGTGACTGGGACATTTCAGGTGCTGAATACATTTGAATGATAATATATGTAATTTTGCCAGGTATTTTGCCAGGTAATAAAGTAGGTTTTTCCCAATTGTTCTATGATATTTCAATGTGCTTATTTTAGAATTCATGTGAGTGCCCCCATTCCTGTGTCGCTTAAAATATTTATTTAAATGACCCATCTTGTACCAATTAGATACTATTGTATGGAAAATATACTTGTATAGCAGTCTTCTAGATTATGAAAATGCAAGCCATTAACTTGCAAATTTATTGAGGGAAGCATCTTCTAGACTTCCATGTAACACATCAACCTTTTGATTTTAAGAGTTCACTGTCTCATTCTCCACACAGAGACAAAAAATAAGGGAATGGGTAAGAATAACTTAATTGCTTTTCTCCTTAGTTGCCATTGAAAAAGGCTGTGTGAAGTTATGGGTAAAATATATTTTATTAATTATTTAGGAGTAATTCAGCTTTCAGTTTAAAGATGTCCATTATTCTGAGCTGGTTTAATGAAACTGGTCAGGGTGAACCTTCCAATACGTTTGACTTCACATTTGGGAGTCTGTTTCATTGTTTTACATTAATTGGCTCATCCTTGTGTACCAAAAAGATCATATTCATAGGAAGATGTATCCATTTCATTGGGAAAATGTACACTGCGCTGGGACAGTCAGCTGGCCTAGTGGAGCCAGTACCATCCTTTCTACTGTTCTGTGACAGCTGTAAAATTTTCCCTGAATTGTGGATCCAGCTGGAGATTTTTTGTTACTTGTGTGCAAAGGGATGGTCAAAAAAAGGAAAGACTGGCTGGCAAGTAAAATAATTCCAAGGTAGTAATGCTTAAGGGACAAGGGGAAAAGGATGTTTATTAAGAACGCATGCACCAAGTTCATCTGCTTTCTGGGATTTAAAGATAAATCCTATGGAACAATGCATAAAGGGGTGAACTTGAGCACTTTGTTAAGTGGAACAGGCAACTACACAGTATCAGAGTAGAAAATAAGATACAGACAGCTCTACTTTTACAGATTTTGATGTCTGCTTTTGCAAGAAGCTTAAGGGGCTGCAGTACTGTCACTTCAAGTGTGTGCATGTATTTATATATATTCTGTCAACATAATTTCTGTGCTTATATTAGAAATATGTGTTGCTTGCCCTGACGTTAAGGACTTTACTGATTAGCAGTTTAATGAATTCAGTGAGGAACTGGACTCTGCTCATGATTCTCTTACTGACTTGTGTAGCCTTTGGCAAATTGCCTAATATTTGCATTTCTAGTATTTGAAAAATGTTGGTACTTGTTCTTGTATAATGCTTCTGGGGGAAGCTAGCTTTAGAGTGAAAAATTGATGGATAAATTAATGTTTATTTCTCTATATTAAACCCATCAGTCTAGGTTTTCTTCCATATTTAGTTTCTCAGGCAGATGTTCAATTTAATAATACCTTCTTTTTGATACAGTTCTCAAAATTATTTTCAGGGGACTGATTGTGGTATTGAAAGTAGAGAGGAGGTAGAAGGTGGGGAATTGCATGGGTTTTTTTCACATACTCATACTTTGTCCCCCAGTAGAGCAGAATTTAGCTCCAAATACAGTGGTACTTCTGTTTTGTAGCAGAATGTCCAGGCAGACATGCAGCAATGGAAGGAAAAGGTGACGTGTTATGCCTCCAGAAAGTGAGAGAATACCGTTTTTCAAGGAGGATTTAAAAGCAGATATTAAAATAATGACCTTTGATTTTTAATTGGAGTAAAATTTGGTCCTCATGCCTAATCAGCATTCATGGAAAGCAACTGACTTCTTTTCTAGAAAAGATGCTAATCATTTTATCTACATGAGAGAAACAATGGATGAAATATTCATGAAACACTCAGATTTCTGTGCTTTCTGAACACTAAATACCTGGATAACGTCATACTGGGTTTTTACATCATGAAAGTTAGTGGGTCTGTAGTAGCAATAATGCAAGTACTTTGTTTTTTTCACCATAGTGTTTTGAATCTGGTTTTACCAGAGGTATACAGAACTGTAAAAAATAGTCTCACTTGAGAATATTTTCCTTGGCTATTTCATTAAAAAATAACCAATCCAAAAGTGTATCATGTACATAAATTAAGATGAGAATGTAAATGAGTGATCAGAGAAGTTCCCAGTGCAGCATCATGCCAATTATATCTTAATGTTTTGGACTACTGATGGATGTATATGCACAATATATTTATATGTATGTATGTTTGCATAAAATCTATTAAATTTGACATTTCTTTGAGAGCCTTCCTTTTCAAATTTCCTGATGCTTGTCTGTTTAAAATCTATTTGAAATCTCATGCCTATTGAAAAAATATGACACCAGTTCAATTTCCTTTTCACAAATAAACATAATAGTAATTTTTTGTGATCTTGTAAAAGAAAAACTACAAAATTCTATTGAATATATGATGAAAGGAGAGAACAGGTTTAAGAGAGCTTAATCAGAATTATCAAAATGAACGTATTATGTGTAGAAAGTTATTTCTAATCAAATAAGATAACACTTAAATAGGTCACACTGTTGAAGAATATTTTAAATGGGTATAGTGAGAATAATGTCCTACAAATTTGAGTCTGTAATAAAAGTGTGGTATGACAATGCTTTTTTACAGATTCCACACATGTGTTGGCAGCAGCTGTCTGCAGGCTTGCCAGACTCTGTATTCTTATAAGTGCTTGTAAAGACAGGCTCTGATGTAACTAAGTATTTACAGAAATACAAACACAAAAGGCATGGTGCAGACTTGTATGTTTGTGTGTACATGTAAGTGCCTGCATGTGATCTGTCTGCCTAGAATACCATTTTAGTGTGTGAAGCCTAGAGGTACGCAGCCACTGGAGGACTACTAGTGAGATCAGTAGTCCTCTGTCTGAGGTGCAGCCTCCTGCTGCCTGCCTTCTCCGGCAAGCTGTCACAGGGCAGCCATGGTGCCAGCATGCAAGGGTATGTGGCTCTCCATCTCTTTAAAGCCTTCTTCTGCCCATGAACCAAATTCCTTCACAATGTGCTATGATAATTGATCAATTACTGTATGTTAGCCAAAATTAATAAACCAGTAATAACTAAAACTAGGGAAGCAAAGCAATAATGCTCAGTGACATCTTTATTTAAACAGTGAGAAGATCAAATGGCAGGAGACATTCAGACTTATGCCTCACTCACACGTGACTCATTATAGTTATGTGCTGTGTATTGCCCATGCCACAACTATACCAGAGAAGTTGTACTCCCATGCACCTTCCATGACAGTTGACTGCAGGAGGGCACCCATCTTGGCTGAGATAACTGATCAGGATGGGGTCTTGCTGGCCATTCAGCATGTAAAATTACTTCAACCTAGGTCCAGCAACAAGGGTGAGACACCAGTGCTTCTTCCCTTGGGGTTTTGATGCTGTCTTCTGTGAGGTTGTGTTTCTGCACATAAGTTGTGTCTACTAGTGGCTGCTCCTCCAGGTCTTTGTGGAAGGATCTTGGCCAAAATAATACAGAAGGTTTACCTAGATTAAACAAGTCATCTGGCCGTATTTCATTCAGGGTTTTGTTACTGCACATTTTGATGCCCTCTGATAGGAGGGCATTTTTGATTTGTCTTTTTTCAAAAAATAAAACTGTACATGACAGATACAGAGAGGAGGGGTCACCTCAACTAGCAGGAAATAAATTGTCAAATATCTCTGAATTGGCTGTTTCCATCAAATCCAGCAACTGTTTCAAAGAGAAGATTGCATTCTTTCTGGGCTTTGTGGTTGGGTTGTGGTTTGGTTTTGTGGTTTGGTTTTTTTTTTCACTATACAAATCTCATTGCATTCAGATAATTAAAATGCTGTAACAGTTTTCACATTTCATTGCCTAATTAACAGCAATAAAGGCCATACTAAATCAGGATGAATCTGTAATTTCAGCACTAATCACACAAGTGTGAGTGTCAGCATCATAATGAGATGCACAAATCTGGACGTAATGAGGCTGTGGCTGTCTGGGAAATTAGAGCAAGTGCTGGCACAAATCGTACAGCGAGGTTTATTCCCATTTTATTAATTATATGCTTGCACAGGGAATTGTAACCAACTCAAATTACTTTAATTTGTGAAATTCATGCTCCAGCTATGAACTTGACATCTGAGCATGAAGTTGGGCTCCCCATCCCTCCCTCAGTGCAAAAACAACAACAAAACCCCCCGATGCTCCGAAATGTTTGTTTAGATGTGAAGACACTGACATTCTAGCATGCGAGGGTATCAACTGCAAAGCTGGTGGCAGCACTGTTACACAATGATCATTTAGTGGTGGTGGTGCTGTCCTACTGTGTAGGATGTTAAGGCTTTCTAAGGTGGAAAGGGGTTTCAGTGATGCTGAAGTTAAGAGTATGACAAATAAAAACATTTGGGGCACAGATAATGACTGGCATAATGTAATTTCAGCTCTTACCCAGTGTACTAAGCCTCTTTGATTGATGAACTGAAAAATACCGGCTTGACTGTTTTTGGTTAAGCGAGGGTATAGTTTTGCATTCTAATAAAAACTGTTGTAGTGCTACAGACTAAAAAGTACTGACTCAAACTTGTTGATTCATATGAGGTTGGTTGGTTTTATGAACAGATCATGCAAGTTCATCTGTGTTTCAGATCAAGGTGATTAAATGATTTGTGCTGATTCTATTCTGAGGCAGCATAATAAAATTCCAGGTAATTTGGAGGTTTATACAGTGCCTGAATCAACTTTTTGAAACATATACACGTTTTACGTTGATAGCCAAAGATGACAGTTATCTTTCTCACACTGTAATCTTTTATAATTAGTTAATATTCAGCACCCAAATATCATACCTTAAACTTTTGTTCTAATGCTACTGGACTAGTATATGGAGGATTTTCTGTAACGTGCTCACAAAATCACTATTAATTGTGTCTGTGTTCAGTTTTTATATTGCATTAACGTTTCTAACCAAATAGTTTATATCAAATCTGCTGTCATTGCCAAAAGGATTGTTCACAAGGGGTTGAATGAATTATATTTCCCAGGCTCTGTTTGTCATGATGTTGAAAATTTGTAAAGGTTCCAGTGAGGCTAATGATTATTTTCAGTAGCATGATAGGTATTTTACAGGAAGAACACTGACAGTCCCACAGTGGGTAACAATTTATTCTCTTTGGTACTACCAAGTAAATTCTTGAATGAGGAGTTAATAGCTAAAAAAAGTTATTCCAAAATCCATGGATTCTTCCTCTTTTCTGGTCGTATTAAATGCAGTGTTACTTTTCGTACCAGCCAACAGTGCTCTATTCATTAAATTTGAGAGAGGTACTATTTCCAGTTTCAGATAGTCACCAGGAAGAGCTGCTGTATGTTACCTTATAATGGGTCAAGTTCTTGGTGAAAGACTGTATGAACAGCCATCTTGTGTGTGACACAGCTATATAATGTTTCAGATGAGAACTATCTTTCAGTCACAACAAAACCTTGATGCATTTAATTGCATCTTTGCTTCCTACTGGCTTGTGGTTTTGTTCATGTTTCCAATCTTGTTAGGTCTTTCAGTTCTTTGCATTAAAGGAAAGCAGTAGTCTTTTAAAACCTATAATAGCATGAAAAGTTACTTCTCCATCTGGGTTTTCTTAATCAGCCCAGCTGGACTTACTCAGTACTCTGCAGATAGTCTGTGTCATTAACCAACATGTGGGGTTTATCAAGGTACAGCTGAAAACATACTAATTATTGCCAGCATAAACCCAGTACTCACCTCTTCAGCTGGTATTAACAGATGGTGTTAGAAGAGGTTCAGTATGGTCTTTCATAAGACTTGCTCACTGCTACGTTAGAAAATTTTCTCTGCTTAGCTTCCTATTTGGCAAAACTTGCTCTCATGAAATTTGACTTAAAAGTTGAGGTTTAACAGAACCATGATTCCGACATATACCATAAGGCTGGCTGTTCTGTCTCAAGATGCCATCTGTTAGGATCCTTGTTTTTAGGTTTCCATTCCCTAGTAGAAGATTTTGGAAAGCACAAAGCTCTCAGGGTTTTTGCCCTAAAAGGGCAGGTGATAGACTGCAGTGCAACCCACACAGTAAGTGGCTGTGTCCTCTGCTCTGAGCTTATCCATAGGCTTTGATGCATAGCAAGCATATCCCCTTGACTCTGTCTTAGGAGAAAAACTTTCAATGGAAGTTATGACATCATCTCCATTTTTGTTCTCCAGATTTCTCCACAAAGCAATTAGATATTTTCTGAATTCAGCCTTGTCATATAGCTGTAAGTCTTCTGTGACCTGTTCTTTGGCTTTATGAATGCTCTGTTGACCATCATATTGCTTTGGAATTTATTTATTATTTGCATCCCAGCACTGATATGCTATAATCAGAAGCTGAGACTCAATTTTTTTTTTTTAAACTTTGCATATCTGTGAATATCCAGGAGACTTATGAGGCTTGGAAACAAGGCACAAGGGAAAAGGAAACTTCAGGATATGTTTTATCTTAATATTTATTTTGTATACTGATTCAAATTCAACTATACAACATATTTTTTTTTCCAGTTATTTTGGTTAGATAGAATGGAGGATGTTAATTGGCTGGAATATCCTAAAAGGTGTCAAAAAGTGCACCATGACATTTTGGTACCATGCACGGGATGAATTACATCTAGCCACCGTCATAGCTCCTAGGAGCTTCAAGAATTTCTGTTTATCTCAAACAAGGAACCGAGATCCAGGAATGTGAATTCTCTGAAATCTCAAAGAGGCAGAACTGTAGACAACATTCTCTTCCCAGGTTCCGAGATACTGTGTCTATGCAGAATTAGTATTACAAGGATCTTCTTAAATTTGTACACTGCACTGGTGGAATTCTAGGAAATGATCAGAAAACAAGTGAGAGTATAAGAGGGTCTGGAGTAGAAGCAGCAGCTCAGCACAGAGAAAAGAATCTGTTTTTTATCTACAACTTACAGGTGGTAGCACTAATCATATACCTAATTATTACATCTCTTCTTCCTCTTCCCTTGCCCTTCTATGTAAGTAGGCTTAAAAGATGTCTGTTTGAAGGGTAAGAAATATTGGAACACTATTAAAAATTGAATACTCACTTTAGATCATCTCTACCAATAAATGCAATATGTGTAAGACTCTAAAGCAGTAATATGAATTGTAGTTGCCCTCATTTTTTGTGACTTGATAAGATCATACTGGCTTTGAAAGACCTCAGGCTTTTGTACCATAAACTATTATTCTGAAATGTGATTATCCTGTTGAACTGTGGTTACAATTTTTTGTTACTTCATTCATTATTCAGAAGACTGTAGCCTTAATAGTAGCTTAAGATACATGTCATGTATTTGTAACGCATTAATTCACTTTCAGCATTGATTAACGCTTAATGTATAACTAGCAAGCAGATTTAACAATCTGCTAGGATGATACCCTCTGTTGCATAACTATTGTGCTCGTATCTCACAAAATCCAGGGCAGAGAGAGGGCACAAGAGAAAGACTGTCATAACTGCACTGTTGCTGTTCAACAAGCAAAGATAATGCGCTGCTGGATTTCGGAGTGTAATATTTGCGTCGCATTAATACCAGTTTGGTACTGGAAGGCAAAGTAAAATGGAATATGCTGTGTATAACACTGGCTTTAGAATTTGAATGTCAGGAATGCGTAGCTTTGCTGCATAAGGGACATACAGTTTTAAAATGAACCTTAGATGATCTTAGAATAACTGAAATTAAATCCCTCTTGTGTATGCGTGTATATTTTGCTGTCTTACCCTTTGGCAGCAGGATAATTGGAAGGTCTAGAGGGATTTGTTAGAAACACCCCCCTCCCTTTATGCAGCTTGCACACTTAGAAAGAAATTCACAGGCATGACAAGCACTTCTCAGCTGTTGTGCTACTGCTCTTCACTCAGAACCTTTAAGGAGGAGTACTGTATAAATACCTACTTTAGAGCAGTGCTTGAGAAGGCTTCATCTATTCAAGCATATAGTGCTTGAATATCTACAGAAGGAACAGATGAATGAATGAATGAATAAATAAACACTATATGCATTTGCTTCTTGGGAATTTCTGCAAGTATAACCCTGTTTCAGAAGAATACTTGGCCTGTACTCTTCACTGGTGAAAGCCTGGGCACTGCTGCCCAGAAAGTATATTAGTAAAATAGCTGTACTTGGTTAGTGTAGGTTTGAAACCCTGAAATATATACAGTATTCAACAGTTTCTAACAAACAAGATCTTGATGATACTCCTTATGTCATACTGACTTTCTGGGTTGCTCTGAGAATATTGGAAGAGTTGATAATCTCATACGGACATCTGCGGTACAGCATGGCAGTCAGCTGTTCATATGCAACAGTTACGGGCTGTTTTAGTGAGCAAAAATACACTCCTGATATATTTAAATACACTTTTCATAATACAAGCAATTAGAATAAGTTGTTTATGGACAAAATGAAAAGTTTCTGCACATCAAACGTGATAATTTTATCTCTTGAACTAGAATTCAAATAAAATGATATCGTTTCTAATACTAATTGTGAAATATCATCATTCTTATAATTCCAGCTGGCCAAGTGTTTGGTTGGTAGATGTTTTTCAGTGCAAATACTAGCCATGTGAGATTGTGAAACAGCTGCAATGAAGGCTTGAACAAACATGCTGCAGTAATCCCTAGTCAGTCCTTCAGAGCACTGACTTTCTGAGGTCACTACTTATCAAACCAAGACACTTGAAAGGCTTTTAATTTTTTAATTTTCCACACATTTTAAAAAGATTCTTCTCACTGCAGCTGTAACCTAATCTAGTGTTTCTCACAGGAACTGTTAAGAGGTAAAAACTGCTGCATTATCAAAGAGTACAAAACTCTGGTAAGTCTCCTGTAAAAGGAACATCAGACAGGCAGTGTTCAGGAGTAGATGCTATTGTATACATGGGAAGAATCACAAGCATCACTGACAGCAGCAGCTGTAGCAATTAGCCAATTAAACAGTTTTTATTGATGATCTGCAATAGCTAATAAACTTTTAACAAGCTATAAAACACCCCATGGATCAGTCGTGCTATTAACAGGCTGGATCATAACCAATAGTTATTAATTCTAACTAACATTATTGTTTGGAAACGGAAGGAGTAAGTGGACTGTATGCCAAATGCAAGAGTGGAGACATCATTCCAAATAAATCCTAGTAGTTTAGGGAATATTTATAATTTATTTCAGCAGATAAAGCAATCTCTTTGAAAAGCAGGGTTTGGGGGCATTTTTTTAGCTTTCCATGTCATTCAGCCAAGAATGAGACTTCCAGCCGTGGAGTTACAGCACAATCACAGAAAAGCTGATAAAGAAAACCAGGCAGGTTTGGGGGAATAGGGGTATGTTTTCTGTAGTTCCATATGACACAAAACCATCTTTAGGG
This sequence comes from Scopus umbretta, assembly GCA_013400535.1. NCBI lineage: Eukaryota > Metazoa > Chordata > Aves > Pelecaniformes > Scopidae > Scopus > Scopus umbretta. The sequence continues at coordinate 5,188 of VZTL01002617.1, read as the reverse complement.
GAAACTCTGTTCAAAACCACAAGGCTTAAGTAACTTTAGAAACTACTTGCCTGATACTGTTTTTTTTATCTGATTGGCTGAATGTTATTTTTCTCAACTGAAATGGTTACTTCATGTTACACACTAGCATTTTGGTTTTTTAAGGATAAATAAATAGAAGGCTAATAGGGAGATATTTAAGGATTAAGAAGGCGTAGAAAGTAAAATGTTGACAGATAAGATATTGCTTAAAGTTTAAAAATACCATATGCAGTAAAGAGCTCAAGAAGTATTTCATCAGTCTTACTATTATAGGCTAAATTCACTGGGATTTCTAGAATTTCAAGTGGGTGAGTGATATAAGATGTAATGTGAATTCTTGGGAGGTTCTTGCCAAATTTCAAGTGTCAATGTTAATAGTTTGCATTTTTGAATTTTTGATGTCACATTTACTTGTGGTTAGTACAGCACTGTTAATTTCAGGGATACCATTACTGAAATGTCAGTTCAGCTGAAAATTCAGATTGTTTTTCAAGGAAATCACTGTAATCCATGTGTGTGCATGTATGTACATGTACATGTAATTATGCACTTAGAGACGGAAAATAATTTTGTTTAATTTATGTCCTCTTTTTAGCTCTACACATGAAAAGCACTTACCTTAATGTAACATAAAGCCCATACATTAAGGGTTCAAACATTAAATTCTTGTCTACAAAAATGTAGGCTTCATATGTAATGTATGATGTCTCTAATACAGAGTTGTTTCATGTCCTGGAGGGTATTTTTTCTTTTTTTATCTTCCTCAGGTTGAACGCTTTATAAATATTTGTTACAGTCTGCAAATTTTTGGAGTTGGCACTAAAAATATTTGTAGGTATAGCTACCAGAGAAAACATTCCCAGTGTAGTGTGTGTGAAAGACACTGTTACACAAAAAAAACCCCCAAACTTTTACTTACCAGATGAGAAATAGTGCAACAAGAAGAGAATCACACCTATAACCGTCACTGCTGTCCCAGCAAAAGCTTCACTTAGGCTACAACTATTGCTAGAAAATTACCTGTGGTTTCTTGGCAGCGAGTTAATTGAAGGTACTAAAAAAATTAGCCACTCTACTAAGAAAAGTTTGGAGTGAAATCTGTTACTACAACAACTTAAGACTTATTTGCGGGATGAACAGAACAGAGACTGTAGGTAAACCAATAAAGCATTGCCTCCAGTTGACTTCAGCAAGTGTTTCTTGTTCCAAAGTCACTGTAAACACAGTCTAAATTCAAAACAGTAAAGCGTGTAAAATGACATTTGGTGGTAATTATGGTTCTGTCTGCTGTGCAGTCAAGTACTTACTTTTTCATGTGAGCCGTGACCAAATCTTTTATCTGGTGCGTGTGTTCCAGGAAATACTGGAACGAGTGGCTAGGTGGAGTAAAAGAAAAATACGTCTGTAATAGCCCGTTCCTATGAAATAGAATGAGTACACAGATCAGTTCTCCAGAACAGCTCACGCAGCTCTTTGAGATAAGTTGATGTTTATTTTCCACTTGCAGCAGTTCTAATTAAGGTAATTATTGCAGTGAGATTTCTCAGGGATTTCACAGAAAATTATGTTTCTGCAGTTGGGACTTGCCCAGGAAACTCTTTGTAGGAGCTGGAAACAAAATGCCTGGGCAGGCAATGAAAGTGATGGCACAAGCACCACTTGGTTCTATTGCTGCATGTGCAGATCGCTCGGTTTGAAGTTCACCATCATCTTGCGCATACCTTTGCTGGGTCTTGGTTGGTACTGTGCTGTCATTTTCCTTGCCTCCCTGAAAGTCCTCCTGGAGGCAGAGCCTTTTTTGTTCCCTGGTAATGGACTGTACCTTGCAACTGGCTGCTTTAAGTTCCCAGATGAGCAGGGATCCTACAAATTCACTGTTGGCACACACTCTCCCTGAGCTCCTGTTTTACAGTTTAATTTTGCAGTTTGTCTTATGAGATATTTGTGATATTTACAGGAAAAACAAACAAGTAAATACCCACTGGGACTTGCTAGTGGGTCCGTGAAAACAAACGCTCTTCACTTTAGTGAGAAAAAGAAACATGCAGAGGGCAAAATAATAAATGTGTGTGTATTTCTTATGATTTTACTTTCCTCAGGAAGTATTATTTGAAGTTAACATCAGAGCCTTTAACAGTTCATTATTCCCCTCCTGCACACAGTTTTTACTCTTCTGCTTACAAAAAAAAAAAATAAAGGTCCCTTTGCTATTTTCTCCTCAAAGAGCCATTATGTAACCTCTCCTTTTATAATCCTTGTGTCTCTCTTTCCCAGGCAGCCTTGTCTGAGGATCAAAGTTCATTCATATATTTAGAGCCTGTTAGAATTTAAATGTGGAGTGAGTTTTGCCTTGTGCAGCGAGCCCTCCTCCAAGGTTGCTCCCTCTGAATAGCTGGTCAGCAAGTGACTCTTGCATCTGACCTGGGAAACCAGGTGCCACTCTGATAGAGAACTGGAGTGTGCACACCTTGAGGTTGTAAACGGTGCAACATTTTCATAATCTTAAGCAAAATTCGTAATTTAGTGACGTTCTCTGAATTGTCAGAGATAGTTGATGGAAATGCATCTTGAAGAAATGAAATTTTAAAAAATTATTGGGGTGTACGTTCTATGACCTGTACTGCAGAAGTAATGAGAAAATGTTGTGAAAAGCTTATTGTGATGTTGCTTTTGGGTA
>VZTL01002615.1:27737-38352 GCA_013400535.1 Scopus umbretta | reverse complement strand
CCGAATCCATGCAGTCCAGTAAACCTAGTTGTCCCTTTCCTCCATCTGGCTGGAGACAGGGCCCCTCTAGGTCACAGTATTTTCTACTTACTTCTTGTAAATATGAACCAGAAGTCCCTTCATTAAGATCAGGAGCAAGATCAGCCCTTCCACTCTATCTGGGGAACTGGCCACTGGAAACTGCAGCAGAAATTTTCCTGGAAGAGCCCCCCATTTGTGAGTGTTTTTCCTTGCAACTCACATACTTGTGCCCCAAGTTCGAGGTAGATTTTCCATCCCACTTCCTCGTGTCCTCTCCATGGTCATGCAGGTAAAACCACGGGGTAGCCTGTGGTGTGGATCCACTATATCCTCTCTCTTGAGCACAGGAATGCTTACTTTTTATAGCTGAGATACTGGTCTGTACAGGTGGGGAGTGACATCTATCCTCTTTGAGTTTCTGGACCAGTTTCTCCACAGCCGAGACAAGGGAGGAAGAGAGACTTTCTTCATATTGCCAGCCTTGGCCAGCCAATTCATCCACTATTTGTCCCTCTCCATCTTTCCAGGTCATTACTGCCAATGAGTTGGTGTACAACCATGATGCACTCCTTACAAACTTCCACCACATGAGTTCAGTGCACTTGACTTCATCTGGATCTTTGGATAACTGCTTGTTGTCCGGGTCATCACGAATCAGCATGACTAATTCCCTCAGGTGCTGGATACCTCTGTATGTGGTGGTCCCCTTGCCTGGGTGACATGTAACATCTTCCTTGAAGGGATACCTTTCCTTCACACCTGACAGGAGTTGCCTCCAGAGGCTGAGGACTTGTGCCCATTTTCCTATCACTTTGTCAGTGCCCCCTTTCCTACAAAGGGATCCCAGCTGTTTGGCTTCCTTACCCTCTAATTCCAGGCTACTGGCCCCACTACCCCAGGTGACTATGTGCTTGCCTGGATGATGGCTGAAATCTTTTCATATATCTTGCAGCTCACTCAGAGATAGGGATTGGGTGGTTATCACTTCATTTATGAGTTCTTCCTCCTCCCTGAACAGCATCTGCCTCTCTTCTTCCACCTGTTATTGTGATGGCCCGGCTTCAGAGTAGCCTTGTCCACTTCCTCCTGCTCCCTCTTAGAAGAAGCTTCTTCATCCCTTACTAAACGAGCTGACTTCTGCTTCCAATGTTTCTTCTTGTGTATAGGGATGGCTAACACCACACGGGTTGATTCTCTGGTTCAGCTGCAGTGCCGGTCATGGGGGCTGGAGTAGCTGCAGTGCCTGTCGTTTTGTCGTCAGAACCAGAGACCTTCTCTTCCCCTTGAGGGTACTGAATAGTGTTGAACAGAGCTCAGTAGGCATGGGCCAGGCCCCAGCACATTGCAGTGATTTGCTTGTCTCTCAAGTTGCCAGGGTGACAGCATACTTTTTCCAAATATTCTACTAATTTCTCAGGATTCTGCACTNACAGACTCTGAAGAACAAAAGTAAGAAAACTCATGGGTTGAGATAAGAACAGTTTAATAATTGTATTTAAAAAAAAATGTAATGAGAAGGACAGCAAGAGAGAGAGAGGAACAAAACCCAGGAAAAACAAGTGATGCATGATGCAATTGCTCACCACCCACTGACCGATGCCCATCCCATCCCTGAGCAGCGATTGCTGCCCCCCAGCCAGCTCCCCCCAGTTTCTATACTGAGCGTGACGTCATATGGTATGGAATAGCCCTTTGGCCAGTTTGGGTCAGCTGTCCTGGCTGTGCCCCCTCCCAGCTTCTTGTGCCCCTGGCAGACCATGGGAAGCTGAAAACATCCTCAACTAGTATAAACACTACTTAGCAACAACTAAACCATCAGTGTGTTATCAACATTATTCTCATACTAAGTTCAAACCACAGCACTATGCCAGCTACTGGGAAGAAAATTAACTCTATCCCAGCCGAAACCAGGACATTGACTTACAGTCGTCTTTGCAAACCAGCAAGCCTGGGTCCCTGCTCCAGACAGCCCTTGGCTACGCTGTTGCCATCCATCTCCAAAGTCCAGCATAAGCTGGATGCCTCCATCATGACCCCCACTGCTGGTTACTGCTTGCAGGGATGGGGAGCACACTGCCATATGCAGTGACACTATAAGAAAGCAAGAGGCTCAGTGGAACTGAGCACTGTGGAGCTTTGTGAGAACAAAGAGCATTTGTGCTACCCAGCTACGAGAGGAATGGTTTCTCAAGGGTTTTTATATAGGCTGTTACTCAGAGCCCCTCTAAATGATGACTTGATGACATTTGGAAGGCTGTACCAAACCTTCTTATTTATGAGTTTGTTAAACAGAATTTTCCTTTTCAACATATTTGTAAAGTATTTCTAGACTTGAGACAGCACTTCCATTTTAGAATGCTAAGTACTTTGGCCAAAAAAATGTTGAATTGTTTCATCTAGTTTCCAAATGAATACGCCAAGAGGGGAAGGATAGTTCTACCTGAAATGCAGGCACTTCACTTGCATGAAAATAAGGTCCTTGTTATTCAGCCTATCTGCAAGCTGGTTTAAAAGAGTGCCTGCAGCTGCAAAGTTTTAATTCTGCCATATGAAGTATTTTGTTCTATTAACAACTGCGTAATCATTTTCAGTCCTCATGGAAAAGAATTTTCTTTGCTGGAAAAAGGAATATTTCCTATATTGATCTATTCTATTTCAAAGTCAGATGTCAAGTTATTTTTCAAAATTAATAGTAGCAGTAGAGTAACCAATTATTTGTTCATCTTGCCATTTGATATTTCTGATGATGCTCAGGAATGTGTTTTTTATGTGTGTGTGAGAATGTATTTATCATTATGTCCTGCCTGTATCTATTTTTCTCATTCGAGGAATAAATGAATTATCCAATTTCTTTGTATTACGGGAAAATATGAACTAAGTTCCAGCACTGGACATTTTTAGATAGTAAATATTTTGTATACATGTAATGAAAATCACTATTTCTTTACTAGAATAAAGCGCACAGCCCCTCTAGTAGGGCTTGTTGAAGTGGCACAGTCTATTGAGCGATACTGGATGCCGCTGCCTACATATGGTTTGTAGCTACGAAACTACAAATTCCAAATTATCCAACAAGAAGCGCCGCTTTTCCTTAAGGTAACAAAAGTTTTTTTTATCGAAGAAGAGGAGCCTGTGGCGTCTTGCATTTAGAACTCTGTAGACCTTTGACATGGGCCATTAGAACAAGTACCTTAGTGAGAACCCCTGAGGCGTGAAACAAAACAGCAGTGTTAATTGAACAGCTGAGGTGCAAAATGACAGCATCCTTACTCAGAAAACTGTCTGAGAGACAGAAACCAAAGAATAGAAATAAGCAGTGAATTGTCTTCATAACATGCAAGCTAAGGTAGATGTGGAAAAGTGGGTTACTGAAGGGCTATCTGGTTTCTGGTGGTTTTTCGTTTTTGATTTTTTTTTTTTTTAAATTTACTTCTCAGTAACTTGAAAAAAAATGAGTGAGCAACTGAAGTGACAACATTTGTGAAACACAATCCAGTTAGTCAAGTTGAGAGGACTGTAAAGATAGTTCACGATTCCAAGATCTCTAATATGGTAGCAGATTAAATTATATTTTTAAAAATTGAAGGCAACTCAGACAGAGATGGTGGAGGAGAGGGAGGGACACAGCTTCCTGTGGTCCAAATTAACTCCGTCAGCTGGGCTTTGTGAGTAAAACTCATGTAAATTCTTACTGTTCATTGTGTGCTTCGTTAACAAAAATACAATGTGACATGTTAATTTAAAATCCAATGGAAATAATCACTCTGATGACTACAGATAGGATATAACTAGCTGTGGAAAGAGTGCCTAAGATGACTGGGCTTTCTGAACTAAGAAAGTATTATAGTTAAAAGTATAGAAATAGGAAAGATAATCAGGAATTTCTAGTCTATCTTATAAAGTAAGAAGGAGGGTGTTATATTGAAAAACATGCAGAACTGATAAGTACATATACTTTTCATAAAACATTTGACTGAACTGTGAAATATGTTTTCAGATAATGAGAATTAATAATTTAGTGAGATTTAAAACTATTTTCTTCTTTATATAAGTAGAAAGGAGATAAAGAACTAGAAAAAGTAAATAATTAAATTATTACCGGGAGACACACAAATCGTATATGTTGGCCTTAGGATAAAATATCCAAATATTACTGAGTAGGAAGAGTTTAAGTTGGAAAACACGTCATCCCATATCTGATTGTTGCAGAGTTTTTTGCACTATTTTCCAAAGTCATATTTGGAGGGAGGACACCAGACTAGATGGATACTTGTAGGATTTAGCCTGGCAGCTCTCCTAGGATTGTCATGGAACTCTTTGAGGGAAACCGTAGCAATACCAGGGAACCTCTGTGAAAGTGAACTAGCAAGAAGCTCTTGCCAGTCACCTGCCAGGGACAAATGACTGCAGCCAAAAATACAGTGGTCACGACATAAGTTTGATAGCAATCCACTGCATCTTGTGAGTACCAGTCACCTCTCTCATGGGAAATGAATGACGATGGACCAAAGCTTAAAAACTTTCTTCCTCTGTGAGACAAAGAAACACGAGTGATTCTTGAACAAGTACGTGAAAATGTGTATCTGACAAATACATGTTGGGAGAAAACACAGTTTTTAATTTGTGGAAAGGCTGTTGCAGTTATAAGGTTAATGTGTTCAAGCATTAGTATTTTAATAGAATGCTGTTGCTGTTACGCTTGCAAAGATTTTTTTTTTTTTTTTTTTTAAGATCACGTCTGAAAGAAGTCACACTATCCACACTCTTAAAAGTCACAAAGACTGGGATCAAATACATCATTCTCTCCTGTAAGATGTGTAAGAAATAGGAAAACTTCATAAATACATTGTCACAGAAAAGGTCCTACTGCATGTGTGGATCATTATGCTTTTCAATTCAAGTTGATATCGCTGCTACAGGGTTTTATTTGAGTATCTTCCAGCCTGTTTTTTAGCTGAGCATCATTACTACTTGCTTTTTCTCTGGAAGGCTCCTTCTTCCTTTTACTCTTCCTATCACCTTGGCTTTTGGCACCGTTTTCTCACTCTTCCCTTTTATCCTGGGCTAATGGCTGCTTTCTCCTGACCATCAAGGAGCACCCTCATCACCAGCTCCAGTAGCAGTGGCACTGGAGTCCAAGCCAAAAGGCCAGGCAAGACCAGTTGACTGCTTGTCATTTAAATGTCTCTGCATGCCCCATGCTCTGGATTTTGGGATGGTGACACAGTAACCATTGCCCTGTCCTTCTCATTGGGGGCATCTTTTCCCGTGCAGAGATTCTGTAAGCATGCATCACAGATTTTTTTGTTGTAGCACATGCAAGAGACAGCTAGGATTTAAGAGGCTTCTAGGCTAAGCATTTGTGTGCTCAGCACCCGTGATAAAACACCTGAGGAGTATCTTCTGAGTAAAGTATCAGGTGGGAAAGGCTGACCTTTGCTGAAAAAGATCCTCAATGATGCTGAATTGCCATTCTCCAACTTCCTGTTTATGCCTTTACAACTTTGTATCTTTCAAGTCGGTGGTTTGCCTCTTAAAAAAACTACACTTATCTGAACAGTGCAACCTCTAGCCATAGTTTTCCATTTCTTAGCGTAACTCTACTCTGCAGCTTTCCTTAGGACTTTCCTACAACTGATGGCCAAACCCTTGGGAGGGGGAAGAGGATAGTAAGTCACTATACAGTATTAGTCAAGCAGAACCCATTACTTTGGTGTCCTCTCTGCACCTCAGATGTAACATAATGACTCTTCCTAATTAATTAGGTAATTAGAACTGGTAACTCCAGATGCTCTTTTCCAGGCAGAACAGTGAAGGACTTTCCTTTCAGCTGCGTGCACCAGTAGTCCATGTGACTGTGCTTGTGTTCAGTGTTCTCAGAAGGGCCATGTGATTTCTACTGATACAAAGGCATTCATGAATCCTGGTATGAAAAGCGAGACAAAATTCCATACTTCTTGCTTGTTTTGAAATATTTATACACATTCCATCAGCACCTGTCTTTCCTTCTGCTTTAGAGTCTTGCCAAATAGGTAAATATTTCAGTGGAGGGGAAATTGGAGTGACAGACACAATTTCATGTGCCTTTTAAATCTTAGCCCGGCGCAAAGGGCTCTTAAGACTAAAATGATGATCAGGTAAGACACTGCCAATTAAAATTGTGATCCCATGCATGAGGTACATGCATGCTAGGGAAAACACCATACAGACCACACATCACAAAGACTCCTTGCTATCACAAAGCTGTTGATAAGGACTTCTGGAATGAAGGGACACCAGTCAATCATCCTGTAGACAGACATGTGATCCCATCTACTTTGGGCAAACATTGGGACTGGTAGACTCTCGTGAACTGGGGTTCACAAAAGGTCCACTCTCCAGAGGGGAGTAAAGCACAGCAGACCAGGCATTTGTAACGTTTTATGTAGTACCTTATGGGCAGACCAGTACCATGGACAGTCTTGAATGTGAGCAATAACCTAGAGCATTTTCTCTGCTGTGGTACGTAACAATTGCCTTTTATTCCTCTAGTAAATTTTTAATCTGCAAATGTGAATAACAGACAGCAAAACAGCATGCAGATACTCCTCTCCCGGATCTTGCAGTTGTACTGATGCAAACTGACATCTGCTAGAAAAGTCCCGTAAACAAATCAAGGTCTACAAAGAAGCCTGCAAAATTAAGAGCAGTCTCTGCCAATCTCCTGATACAGGACTGAAGAGGTCGGTGGACTGCCCCAAGATATGACACAGGCTAAGGCATCATCACCCTCATCGGGCGAGGACACTGAAGGATGTACGAGCCTTCTGTTTTCATACATCAAAAACTTTCAACAAGCACCTAAAATGTAAAAGTCCAATGAAGATACAGTAGTCCTATACGGTGGAGATCTTTGCAAGGAAAAAGACCTCAACAATACACGATTTTATCATGCCAGGATGCTTTCACAGCCAAAAATCTGGAGACAGCAAGTGTTGAAAGAACAGGTCAAGTCCCTGTTCTATACTACTGCCAAAAGAGGAAGGTTAACTGACTTGAAAGAAGACATTAAGGTTTCCAGTACTAAAACAAAACAGTGCTCCGCAGAGGAGATGGGAAAGATAATATATTTTGTCTCCTTATATTCTTTGCAGTGCTCAAAATACTTACATACCAAATAATCTATAGACCTAGGCAAGTAGTAGTCAGTACCCTTGTCCGCAAAATCTCCATTGCTTTGCATAGAGTCAAATGGCATGACTCCTTTTTACTATAAAGCAGTGCTGCAAGGATTTTCCCCTCCTTGTATTGAAAAGGAAGGGTCTTCAGCTGTTGGCCTTTTCTCCTTTTGTACTCTTTCCAGAAAGAAGAAGTAAAAATATATACATGGTTTTTCAATTTTACCACAAAAGGGGGAGCAGGGACGAGAACTCCCATTAAAGGCCAAAGAACACAACATATTAAAAGTATTACAGAACCAACAGAGAACAACATCTTGTTATCCAGCTTGGAACTAAAGACTTGCGTAGACGTGCAGTACTGTACACTGGCAAAAGCAGTGAGAAGGGTCCAAGTAGCTTCATACATGTGAGCTGAATGGACACTGCACAGTTAAATAAGCCTTACCAGGCTCATATGATGCACTCAAGATTTACTCCAAAAAGAACTATCCTGTTCTTGGTAGTGATACAAGTTTCTGACAACAAAATTTGAAAAATAACATACTCCAGGGAAGAGAACAAAGCTATACACAGAGTTCTACCATGATTCTACAGTATGAAGTGGTGGGGTTTTTTGTTTTTTGCTTTATAACTAGGTTAAAAAAAATCAGATGGAAAAGTGGTCATGCAAAGGAAATTGGCCTTTCATGATTAAGATAACAACAGGTTGGTTAGGAAAATTAACACCAAAGGGATACCTATGCACATAAATCATAGAATCATAGAATTATTAAGGTTGGAAAAGACCTCTGAGATCATCTAGTCCAACCGTCAACCCAACATCACCATGCCTACTAAACCATGCCACCACCACCACCACAATGCCTACTAAATGGAGTGTCACATCCACACGTTTTTGGAACACCTCCAGGGATAGGGACTCCACCACTTCCCTGGGAAGCTGGTTCCAATGCCTCACCACTCTTCCAGTAAAAAGATTTTTCCTAATATCTAATCTAAACCTCCCCTGGTGCAACTTGAGGCCATTACCTCTCATCCTATCGCTGGTTACTNTTGAACTCCATTCACCACCACTCTCTGGGCACGGCCATCCAGCCAGTTTCTAACCCAGAGAAGGGTGCACTTGTCCACACCCTGAGCAGCCAGCTTCTCCAGGAGAATGCTGTGGGAGACACTGTCAAAGGTCTTACTAAAGTCCAGGTAGATAACATCCACAGCCTTTCCCTCATCCACTAGGCAGGTCACCTTGTCAGAGGAGATCAGGTTGGTTCAAGCAGGATCTGCCTTTCATGAACCCATGCTGACTGGGCCTGATCCCCTGGTTGTTCTGAATGTGCTCCTTGAGCATACCAGCATGAACTGTTCTATACCTTCCCTGGCACTGAGGTTAGACTGACAGGCCTGTAGTTCCCCGGATCCTCCTTCCAGCCCTTCTTGTAGATGGGCATCACACATTGGCCAGCCTCTAGTCATCTGGGACCTCCCCTGTTAACCAGGACTGCTGACAAATGATGAAAAGTGGCTTGACAAGCTCCTCTGCCAGCTCCCTCAGCACTCTTGGGTGGATCCCATCTGGCCCCATAGACTTATGAGTGTCCAGGTGGCATAGCAAGTCGTTAACTGCTTCCTCCTGGATTATGAGGGGTTGTCAAAGTAGCTTGGACCTCTGTTCCTTAGAGTTTTTAAAAAGCCATCCATTTTAAAAAGGTTACAAAAATTTTTATTCCTTTGCAATCTGAAGGAAACATTTATTTATTTTTCCTCTACACAATGCATGTTTAAAAGCAAGGACAGTCAGGGAATTAATATTTGCTGCTAAGGTAATTACCTAATTCCTCCAGGAAAACCAAATTAATTGTATTTTTTTAATGTAGTTTCTATACTTGCAGTAAGAATCTATCCTAAGAAACAGGATTAAGAAATTTTATTTAAGTATAATAATGCATAAAACTTAAGGCATATTTAGTAAGCTGTACAAAAGATACACTAGCAATAAGTGAGGGAACTGTATCCATACAAAAGCCAAAAAAATTACAAATGACTCATACTACTGAATGTGCAAGTGCCAGTGGTACATTCTGATTAAGACCATACATTCTGGTAAAAAAGAAACAAGACCAAAATCAAGAGCAGTAATTATGGTCTACTGTCTATTGTCTAAATTTAAAAGCCATATTCCAGAATACAAATCAAAAGTAATGGACTACCTGACTTCAAATATCACACAGGAGCCATGTACAAGAAGCACTGAAAAATTACCTCAATTTTAAAATGTGGAGATGTATTACCTAGTAAACATTGGCCGATGTTAATCTATGTTATGACAAAAATCCCCACAGTATATTCAGAACCTAGGTCAAAGCCCGAGCTGGTTCTAAAGTCAATTCAGTTTAGGTGACATACAGACCAATAGTTCAGCCCAATAACAAAAACATGTTGCCAACATTACAAATGTGGACTTTTTATTTCTCAGACTAATTTCAGAATGTTACATTTGCCAGTACATGAAGGAAGGTTGTTGTGACCTTGATTCTTTAACCCATTACATACTGGGTTAATATTAGTCCTTGGAAGAGACATTTATTTTGCTTTCATTTACTCAGTCAACTGACTACTCCACATGGCAAAGAACCTGCAGATACTAATAAACACAAAAACAGTCAGTTATAGAAGCAGAGACAAACATATGTCAGGCAGCCGAGAGCATAGCCCCTAAATAAGCATATATTTTAAAGGAACATGATTATCCAGTATTGTTCACAGTTTTACTTAACAAGAAGAGTATTGCTTTAGATAAAAAAAAAAATATTAGAAAGATCACGAAAGAAAAAAAGCATCTAAAGAGAAGAAACTGCGATTTGATAAGGATTAGGCTGTTACAGAAAAACAGTAAGAATTTGTAAAGGTAAAAGTGGAGAACAGAAGAAAGCAAAAATACTACCCACCTGTCAGAAAACTTTTGTAGCTGTCAAATTAAACTTCCGGAGTATAACAAAAGAACAGAAAGTTAGAAGCTTAAATAATGCCATTATCATAATATCTGAAACAAGATACTCATATCAGAGCCAGAAGATTCACACACTGTGTTAAGGACAACTGACTTTTACATATGCTCTGCAAAAATAGCCTAGAATTAAAGGCAATTCCGTTTTTGTTTGCAGTCTGTGTTCAGATGGTCCAACTTAAGTTTCGTTTTATATCCTAGAGATCTGTTTTTCATTCAAATATTGTGTCTAATTATAGAATTAAGGAGCAACTTCATTTAGCTATCAGCTGCTAAAAAAACTTTTGAACAGACTGCAAAATGTTTTTATCATATATTTGAATCAGTGAGATTTAATCACTGAACTCTTAAAAACACCCAAATACTTCAATACTTTTATTAAGGAATACCATCACAAACTAAACTATCCAAGACATAAAATGCTTTTTTT
>VZTL01002615.1:10562-27669 GCA_013400535.1 Scopus umbretta | reverse complement strand
AAAGGTATATACAGACTAAATAAGAGGATACTACTTCCACATAGCACCAAAGAAGTACACATTCAAGAGATGGGGTTACATTTTCTTCAATGTATTTGGACTGGAGCTCCCCAAACACTAGTTTTACTGCTACTTTCCCGAGGAAAAAAAAAATAAAATAAAAAAAAAAATCAAATAGAGTTTGTCCTACTGGTCTGACAAGAAGAATGCAGATTCCTTTTAGACCATTTTGATGTATCCAACATTAGCCAAATCTACAAGCTGATGATATTGCCAGAATTCATATGTTGTCCTACTTTGAACTATCTCTGGTATACAAGTTAAAGTAGTACAACGAGGTTTCATATGGGACTGTGAGCAGTTAGCAACCGGACTTTGTTTTCAAACTATCTATCTCTCTCTAGACTATTTACAAGACTACTGTACAACTACCAATGATCTTTTCAAAGAGGTTCCTGTAAAAAAAAAAAATCTTTCTTATGTAAGAGGGATCTCTGGGCAGTTTCATAGCCAACTGAACAAGCAGGAGACAAAGATGTTTATTTACATTTGGTCTTGCTGCTAAAAGAAAGGCCTTGGGGAATGACATGCACTGTCATGCACATGCGCTAAATACATACATATATGATGAAATGCGCCAACTATACTCCAGAAAGGAAGGCGAAACTCTTTTCTCAGTAGCAATCTTACAAGTTTACAAAACCCACTAGTTATTTTCCCGTAGCAATATTTCAAGTTGTCAGTACCCTCTGCATTTGTGCTGTCACTTGCCGTTCCGTCTTCAAGTCCACTCTGGCTTGTTATTTTAACAGGTTAACTGTACTCTTGTCTTACTAATGTTCCTAGGAAAGCACAAATGATTTGATTATAAAGAAAAAAAATGAAATTAAGTTGTTCCACAGTTGTCTTGTCACAGACATTTGTAATCATGTATAAGATATTGCGAGGAGGAAGTGTAAGCAAAGCCTTTTTTAAGAAAATGCAAATATATTGTTTCATTCTTTAATGTATGAGTGTCAATAGAACAAAGGAAGTTCATAAACATTTCCTTACACTTAAAGCCAGTTTCAGTGCTAAACACAGGAAGTACCCATCCTTTTAGAAGGCACCATACCAGAGCTTCAAAAATGCAAAATTTTCATCTTCACTTTTTTGGTAACTACAGACTTTCAGCCTTCTTTTTATAACTGTCTAGAATTCTGGTCAAGATTGACAATAGATCTTCAGACATGAATTCTTCATAGTCTCTGTCAATTTTCGCATTCTGTTCATCAAGATATTTCTAGAGAAGAGTTACAGAAAGTTTATTAGAACTGTCATGGTCTCTACTGTACTGGTTCTGCTAAAGCATTTTAAGCAGTCATTGCACAGGTTAAGCAATTTCAGTTAAACACTTCTCTGAAAGACATCTATCAAAAGCAGATTAAACCTGATAGGATGTTACTGCTGAAATTTAATTATCAATTCTGATTCTTTATACTAAGGGTTTTGTCAACAAGTTTATTTAACTAGAATCCACAGATTCAGTACAGCAGTCCTAAATAACTGATACTTTATTGGAAAGAGTAAGCTGAAATTTCCATGTGTTTAAAAGTGCAGTTGCAAATGTCTCTAGAAAGATTTAATTCTGAATATCAAATTTTAGCTTACCTCTATCGATACTACATGAGTAGCAATCACTTCTAAGAGACGATTCAAATTATCACCAGCTTTCCTGCTCTCTTCTGTTGTTGTTTGCATAACAACTTGATACCTAAAAAGTAAAGACACTCAAAGTCACATCCGTAATTATAAAATTCCTGACATCTAAAACAATCACTTCACCAAGTCTGATATATTGTCATGCTTAGCCATAAGTTTTTCTATTAGTATTAACTCGAACCAAGTTAGATTTGTATATTGATACTCAACTTAGAAGGAAAAGGACCATATTGTACTAACCAGGAAGAAACAAAGTACCTTCAATTCAGAATAGAGTCAGAACAGTCCTTCCAGACTTTAGACTGTAAAATGTAGTTATCATGTAAGTTTGTTTCCAAAACTGATTTCCTTACTACAACCATATATATGAAAAAAATTACATGGAAAACAGGAGTTCTGATACAGCCGACAAGTATTCTAGCAAAATATTAAGTGTCAAGGGGAAACGTCTTTCAATTGCGAATTTGTGAAACTAGTATACGGAGATGGACAGCCACTCACCAAAGAATTTTACATTAGGATTCAAGAAAATGTCTTTATCCTTAAGAGATATAAACCCCAGAACAAACTACAGAAACAACTTGAAGTTATGGGCCTTACTGTCGTTGAAGATCATGCAATTCATTTGTGGCTTCACTGAGACCTTCATTGACACCACTCTCAAGTAATTGTTTGTGCTTCTCTAACAATTCCAGTTCATTTGCACATTTCTGCTCTTCCTCTTCTGCCTCCTGTGAAGATAAAGGAAAGAGGAAAGCTGCATAACTCAGGAATAAATAGGATCATCTTTCCTCCTTTATACTACCTGATTACATCCTGATACTGGAATTCAGAATTCACACAAGGAAGTCCAAACTCAGAACTAAAAAAAACCCAAAGGACATCCCCCCAAACCTCAGGTTTCAGGTATTTTCTGTATCATCTTCCACCCAAAACCAGCCTAACCTTCCCTTTATTTCTCTAACCATATTTCAAGGTGTGTGTTGCAGTTATTTTTGCTTCAAAGTTCATCTCAAAAAGTATTATTTACATACTTTAAATAGCTTAGAAAGGGAACATCACGAACAACTGTTTCTAGGTTAAAAAATTAAAATCACATTTGAGTAAGAAAATTGCTTTTCCCTTTTGTGTCTGAAAGTTGAGTTCAAAATGTAAGTAATCATCTCTGCAAGGAGAATGACACTGTTGACACTATGCTTAGCACAATTAAAGGCACAAAACCAAACTAAATTCCGCCATCAACTAAACATGTAATTCTGGTAAATTACTGAAATATCATCCTTCAAAAATAATTTTAATACTGAAGTCTTATGGATAGCATTTTCAAAATTACACAATAAGTTACATGACTAGGTCTTATTATAACCATCCAGCTGCAACTGAGTATTTTATGAGCTCAGCTCAAGAGAAAAGCATATAAACCAGCATAGATCAAAAGCTAAATTTCAGGTGGTTTTGAAAGCAATAAACTAAATGAACTGCCTTCAGCCACCTAGCAGATATTGGCAGTGAAATAACCCCGTTTCATGGTTATAGCACACAAGTTTGGATTTGAAATAGCAGATACGTTAAACACTAGCTTAGTTCAAAAAGCATTTCTCCTGCGCACCACAGCCCCACCAAAGCCATGCTGTTAGAGAAGTTGGGAGGTACTGAAGCAGCCACTTAGTTGTTAACCGAGAGGGCTACTTTTTATTGCTAAACTAGAAGTGAGGAAAAGGATAGGGACTACTCCCCAACCCGGGGAAGAAAAACAAAGCAAGCAACAAATCTTATATGATTAAAACATTCAATGTCCTTTCAGTCAAATAGTTTTCCCTTAGGTTTTAATAAAGTGATTAAACATGTTTACTAAAAACTACAAGTGTACTTATTGTATACAAACTGAATAGACAAGGCAGGTTCTGTTAAGTCTAAAAATCTCCTTCAAGCACATCCTCAGGTCAGGAGATGATTGCCACTGCTTTTACTACTGGATGTAGTAGCTTATGATTTACAGGATCTGCCAACGTAGGATGCCAGATTCTCTTACAAGAAAGTGAAAACTAACTCACTTAAGGTAGCCCTCAAATATTTCTGAAAAGAATGAGAGAATCCCACACAAGGAATGGAATGAGGCAAGGGCAAATGTCCAAACAAAAGCACAAACCAAAACCATATGTATAAATACAAAGAATAAGGATATCATTAAGGACAAATTGTCATCAACCTATAATAAATACTACCTTAAGCTTCTGATGGTAAAGATCATCCAGCTTTTCAGCTTCTTCTTTCAGCGTTTTCACACTGCTTTTCTTGTCCACTACCATTACATTCACCTAGAATGAAAACATGACCAAGAAAATTCAATTCAAAAAGAATTCCAACATTTAAATCCACACCATCACAAACAACACGTGGTAGTCCAGAAATATTTAAACTGAGCCAGGCTGGGATGGCATTAACTTTCTTAACAGCAGCCTCTATGGTGCTTTGTTTCGGATAAATGGCTAAAACAGTATTGGTAACACACCAGTGTTTTGATCGCTGCTGAATAGCACTTGCACAGCATCAAGGCTTTCCCTCCCTCCCGTGGCTCCTCAGTAAGTAGGGAAGGGGCAAGCAAGAGGTTGGGAAAGCACATAGCCAGGACAGCTGACCAAAATTGGCCAAAAGGATATTCCATACCATATACTGCCATGTTCAGCAACAAAAACTGAGGTAGGGGAAGAAGAATAGGGAAATAAAATTCTTCTCCTTCCAATCCACCCTGAACCCAATATTGCTAAAATTCCTACTTTTCCTAATATTGCCGAAATTGCTAATTCCTGATGACAACTTGTCAGTGATGGTAAGCCACACAACAGACTGGCATGGGCAACTTTTTAAAACCAAATCTTTTGAACATTTATGGTCAGATATATGTAAGCTGCATAATCTTCAATGCAGGGAATACACATTATTTCAACCAACAGAAGGAGACCCTAATTCTCACAAAAACTTTGAGGTTCCATTGTAGTTAAAGCAATCGTCTCACAGCTTTCCTCCCTGCCCCTCCCAAAAGCCCCCTAACCCAACAAAAACCCGCAACAAAACCAACCTAAACAAAAAACCTACACCTGAACAAAAAAAAACCCCACCACACTTCTTTACCCATGCAAAAGGTCAAATGAGACCAGCAGATAACATTTGGTGTCTTAGTCCTAATCTTCAATAACAAACACACCTGTTCCAAAGTATCTTCCAAAGTCATTTTCCGTTGAGTGACTTTCCTAATCTCTTCTTCAGTCTGGTTTATGATCTCCATAAGTGGAGCCTGTAATACACATACAAGAAGTTCTGGCTAATGCAATTTGTTAGTTTGAAATCAGATGTACCCTAGTACATCTTTTCCACCTCCCATTTTTATTTAGGCTGCTGTACCCTCCAATACCAAGTTTTCTTCCTATACTATAACATAGTTATGGCAATGCATCACACAAGCTTTTCAATGAAGTTTCATGGAGAGGTTGAGAGACATTTCCAACATTTCCAAAGAAACACATTTTCTTCAGTGGTAACAGAAACATTCAGTGTTGACTCTACTTACCTTGATCTGAGTTCTGTATTTGACTAGGCAATTTGGTCCTGCCTCAGGATTAAACTGAATCTCAAAGTCGTGCCCTTTGGAATTCTCAGCACTTACTGGAATTAATTTCAGCTTTCGAGCCAGTTTATGATACTCTGCCAGTTGCATTTCAATCTGTTCAGAGGCAAAATCGTAGAAGAAAGACAAGTTAAAAGCTTTGCATTAAGTATTCATATAGTACTTCAAACCGGTTTCTGAGTTGCTCTGTACAAACATGATTCCATGTCATGCCACAGTATGCAAGAGCTGCATGTACTGACAGTCCAGCAGTTTGCGTTGTTTGGATTAAGTGCTGTTTGACAATTCTTGCCGAGTTTGCTCGGCAAGGTTTCTCAGTGTGTATGGTTGAGACAGAACGGTTTCAACTGAGGTTGTCCCTGCTCATCTGCCATATTTTTTCCTTCCTCAACTTTTTGAGGATTAGTTGTTAGGGAAGGAAAAACATGCTTGGAAATATTACAAATAACTAAAATAATGATCAGTCATCGTGTTGATATGCCTTCTCTCCTTGGTTTTGACAGGAGGTGCCACACATCCTAATAACAAACTTTAACTTGAGCATAGCTCTAGACGAGGCTTATAAAGTGCTCTATGTTCCCATTAATGAGTGCCATTTATATGCAAATACGAAGCAACATAACTATTTTTTCCAGTTTTATGTGCTTCGTACTTGCACAGTATGAGGAATTTAAGTTATACCAAGTGCTTGATAAAGTGTAACCCTGCCAAACGAGAAACATATTTGAAACTTTTTTTTTTAGTTCTTCATCTAGCAAAGCAGAAGCTTTTAAATCCCACCACTTACAGGACCACATCCCCACATCCTTTCATTCCGTTTGAGTGAATTGAATTTTGGCCCTTAAAATCTATTAGAACTTCCACATAAGGGACCCATCTAGCTCTAAATGTATGTAGAGGTATTGATTCAAAGCACTAGTTCTGCATTACTTCCTTGCAATGAAATCTTAACATTAGCCTGAAATTGCTTGTGTTATCAAAGCAATTTCAAGCTAACGTTATCAAAGCTTTTGATGCTATAACAGTGAGAGCAAAAATTGAAAAGAATACATTTCCATTATGCTCAAAACTGCAAAGTAGCAAAAGAAAAAAAAGAAACATTTTGCATAAGGATTATAAACAGAAGCTATTCTTGTCACTTTAGCCTATTAAGGCATATCTGTGCTGCTGTTAGATTATTTAGGAAAGAAGTTAGCAATAGTCCAAGTCCCAAGTTTAAGCTTGCATGGTGAGAACTAACAGCCAGCCTCTCAGTGTAGTAAGGTTTTCACATACCGCCTCTTTATTCCTAGCATATTTTAGCTCTTCATTCCACAGCTGATGTTCTTCTGCTTCCACTTCCTTAGTCAGCTTGTTAATGGTTTGCTGCAACTCATTTCTCTCATGATTTATTCTCTCAATGTCCGCAACTGAGTACTTTTGGTTATCAAAGATGTGCTGGAGCCGGGCATTCTCCTGCTTCATTGCTTCTACTTCCATTTCTAAGTTCACAAAACATTCGAGAAATGGATGTACAATGCCAGCCTATATAGTTAAACTTAATCTCTCTGTATTTTTATGAGTAATAATATCTGTATTTCATTACTCTAGTGTACAAACAGTGATCAGCCAAAAAAATCTCTTTACTAGCAATCCATTCTGGAAGGTTATTTGTAGTATCATCATACACTAAGTATCTCACTCTGTCCTGAGGCTGAGAATTACAATTATTTTGTAATTATTATAATTATTATAAAAACTTATTTCTAGTTTCATTATCCCGTTTGTGATCAAGGCTTTCTTACCCACTGTCTCAACTTCCTCATTAACACCTTCCAGTTTTTGATCAAGGATGGCTATATGAGATTCCAGATTAGCCAAATAAGCTTGGTATTTCTGGACATCTGCTTGAAGAGACGATTTCAGGTTTCGTAGGGATACTCTACGATCCTAGTAAATGAATGGAAAGAACAACCACTATTATATTAATTTAAAATAATGGCTTTACTTTCCAGACAAGACAATAAAGTAGTCTGTCAACTTCAACAGTATAAATATAAAATTAAAGAACTTTAATAAGTTTTTCTCTCTGTGACAGCGGAATCAAGTTAAGCATCTTTAAAATAATAACAAAAAAGGTTGAAAAGATGGTTTGTACCTTAATTCTTGCATTTCAGCATTTAGTCTTTGATTTGCATTAGGCATTGCATTAAGAAAGTTCTTACTACAGGTAATTCACAGCTGAAGTATGGTAATACACAAAGGGCAGATAAAACTGAGGGCAAGGAAAGCTGGGAGCACAAGCAGCACATTTTTGCACAGTAAGTAGGAATCTCAATTTGCCAGCTGCACAGCCACTAAACCATTTTTAAACTCATGATGTATTAAAAGCAGAATCCACCTTTCCAAACATAATATTTTCCCTAAAATATATTGTTACCCCACTGAATCCCATGTTCTCATCCCCTAAGAAATTCTCATACCAACACTTTTGGAAAAGATAATGTTGAAGTTCAAAGAAAAAAAAAAAAGAGTGGTTCAAGTGTTTTATTAATATTTCAGCCAATGCAAGACCTCTATACCTGAAAATATCTGCACAATGTATCAAACAAATAGTGACTGAAGACTCCACAGTAAATGCCCTGTACTATAATTGCATAGGGTCTGTAATAACCTGGCCTAATTAAAATCTCAAAGAGCACTGAAAATTTTCCATTTGTTGTAATGCATCATCAGTATCTTCATTTAATAATGACAATAATGGTCAATAATAGAAAATTCAACTCAGAAAATTCAACTCCACCATATAAACAAGCATAGACACAATTGACTAACCGGCTCACTTTCCTTTTCTTTTTCTAGTCTTGCAATCTCTTCATGAAGTCTTTTGTTGTCAGCTGCTAAGCCTTCTATCTGGAATTCATCTATATTAAATAAATCCTCTGTGGGGAGGAAAGGGTGGTGGTGGTTACAAATTAATCTCATTGAATATTATCAGCTAATCTGAATATCTGTGCTTTAGCTTCAGCACAGAAAATACCCATTATCTGGAAAATTATTTTAAACTAAAAAAGAAACCCCAAACAACCAACAAACCCATCAAAACCCCTTTCATTACAAAGCAAATAGGCAAAACTCCCAAAACAAACAAGAGAAGAAATTAGTTTTTCAGTCATGTCATAAAAGAGCTCAAAATCAGCCCGGTGAGGTCAGAGTTTCCAAACTCTCATACAGCCCACACTGTAAGATAGTGGTTGTTAGATAGGTTTCATCTGTTCCAGCTTCACAAGGTAGTGCTATTTGTACACTCCTTTCTCATCCACACACTTCCTTGCCTCTTGAGACATCTTTTTCCCTTACTTCCTTCCGTCTTTGCCAAACAATGGCATGATTACTTTTTCCTACTAAGACCTATTAACAGTCTGGTAGCTTATGTTTCCGCTCCAACTGATGGCTCCAGCTTATAACAGAAGTATCCTTAGTCTGGTTTTTCATAGGAGGGCACAGAAAGCCAGGAACTATTTTTCCTCCTTGCTCTTATATTCTGTTTGTATTTCTGTAGGTGATGAAATGAATGAGTCAAAAATTAACAATTTTCCATCTCCCTGAAGACAAACACAGGTGCATGCTGAATCATGTAAGGGAACCTTCACAACAGCATTTGGAACTCTTGGAGACTGTTTTCAGAGCTTTTAGAAGCTGAACGTTTTTTACTCATCAGATGTGCATCCTCTGGTAATATTTTTCTTTTTTTAATTGTTAACTTTGTCGACAGAAACAAGAATCATCTGCATAGATGGAATTTGCATGTGAAGAACTGTACACTGCTTCTCTGCTACAAAGCCATTGAAAACAGTAGGGTTACACAGGCACAGCTGACAGCAGAGCATGACCTGTCTGTCTGCAACTAACAATGCACAAAAAGAAGAGAATTAAGTCAAAGTAACTAAGAGGTACTTGGGAATTTCAGGTTCCCTTACCTCAGACCACTTTCACTTGTAAACTGAGCATAACCGATCCTAGGAGACAAAAAAAAACCACCACCAAAAACCAAAATCAGCAACACAGTTAAATACTTCATTAAAAATTGAAAACTTACTTAATTTTGACTGTACTTCTGCATCCAATTCTTCAAAAGTATCTCTCCCTTTCATGAAGAGGTCATAGCACTTCACAGAGTAGTCCATGAAAAGCTGAAAAAATTTAAAAAGTTTTCATTTCAATGATTCGAAGGGCTGTAAAATACCTGATCATCTAAATCTACTCAACCAATGGAATTAAATAGACACCAAAAATATCCTTCACTGGTTTGTTGGCACTTCTGTAAGAATTGACATTCTGTCTTTAAGGGGAAAAAAAAGTTATCAGATTATATCCAGGCAGAAGGAGGCATCTAGAATACACATTAAGAAAGATCTGGAAATACTGGATACATTTTTCTGAGATATCCAACAAGGATAGTATATACAGTATTTAAGAATTCATTATCTTGAAACATATAGAATCGTTTAGGTTAGAAAAGACCTATAAGATCATCAAGTCCAACTGTNCTGGCCATCAACCAGCACCCCCAGATCCTTTTCTGCTGGGCAACTTTCCAGCCACTCTTCCCTAAGCCCATAGCATAATATGATCTTTTCAGGCTATTTTACGGAAACTGTAGGTCTGTTTAACAGACCTCTGTAGTAAACATGACCACTATACTTTAGATGTGCAGATGTCAGAGAACTGATCTAGAATTAAAGAGGGGCTACCCAAAAAGAATTTACTGGAGACTTTAAATTACTGACCTTTCAGGAGCAATTACACAATTACTGTAAATTTTGTTTCAACTTCTATGCATACATATCAGTGTATAAGCACATATTTTATTTAAAAGCATTTTCACTTGCTAACTGTCAGGTTTGTAACTTTAGTCCAAAATTCTGAAGTTGATTTTGGGAATTTTATAATAAATGTTCTGGCAGATCATACAACCCCTTCCAAACATCTGCTGTGAATTAACAATGAGTTAAATCTGACTAGTACTAATAATCTATGATAAATTAAAAATCCAGCATCTTGCTTGCTTTTCAAGTGCCTGAATTACCTTGCCACCCTATTTTGTGGCTAGGAAATTAAACATTATGACAATTTTTTAAACGGTAAACTGAGTAGATATCACTAGGATCAACCACATTTATAATTAAGTCACCATCTTTACAGTGTGCTGCTCTTAACCTTAGAAGACTCAAGTGCCAAAGAGAAATATATCTGAGACTCTACTAAGACTATAAACAAACAGCATAATGACTCCCTTTCTCCATAAAGGAGAACAGAAACAGTAGCAACTCAGAGAATAAGGCATTTCCATTCAATACCCAGTCTTCACTGATAGACTGGCCATGACACCTGCTCAGGAAACTAGTTGATCAGGCTTTTTATATAATGCTCCTGGATTTCCTAGAGAACTCTGTGAATATAAAACTGAACAGAACACAGAAACACAGTTAAAATTGTGTCATGTTTTTAAATTGTGTTGTTACAGAATATGGCAAAATTCAGTTGAACAATTCTGATAATCGTTTACTTTTTATGTACCTTATTATGTACAATTCCATCATCCGTCTCTCCTCCCCAGCTCTGTCCATCATCAAACGATGGTGCATTTTCCCTCATGGCAGCATACAACTGAAAGGTACAGGTGTACATACAAAGAGCAAGCGTGAAGATCCCCATTAGTTTTCCTATTAGTTTCTTGTTCATGATAAGAAGCAGAGTAGCACTGGATTAGGATTTCAACATTGGATTAGGATTTCAGCAAGTAGGATGCAATGGTGCTGCTTCAGGATGCCACCAATCACATCAGAGTAATGAGCCTGTGTTTAGTTGACCAAACGCACAGATGAAGAGGCATTGGCAGTGTTGAATGAATGTCCAGTTAAATTGCCTTGCTAAGCAAAATGTGCCTTTTCAGCATAAAGGATGGGCTTTTCATGTGTGCCCAATTCAGCAGTGGTGAACTTCTGTCACAAATTCCAAATTTTGCTCAGACCTGAGCTGGCAGCAACAGAGTTACCACTACTAAAAAAACCCAAACAAACCCCCCACACCCAAACACAAAACCCCCCACTCTAATACAACAATCACAGGACACTTGAATAATTGCTATTGAAAATTCCATCCTTAGACTTCAAATTTAGAAGATGGCAGATGTTACAAGAAGATCTGCGCTGAAGATACATGATTATACCCATTAACTCTTCACATTTTTACGTATGTGTAAGTCATCATTTTTCTCCCCTTCTCATACACAGATTTACCCAGTGCGCACAGTAAAAAAAAAAAATTAACTCAGTTTAAAAGTTACTAAAAGTAAGGCTAAGGCTTAGCTCCCAGATGGTAGGCAAGAACACCTATCTTTTTCTTTACATAAATGTCAAAGATTTTTAGAAAGCATTTAAGAGATTTGTGTTGAAACTAACATTCCAGCCTCAAAAGTGGAAATATTTGGCTTAAAGACGACAAATGCTACCTTGACACAATCAATTAACCAAACCAAAGCTGTCACAATCTGAGGCCACGTGTGTGGTGCTCCCACTGTGTACATGGAGCTTTTTGACAAAGGAAAGGGGTACCTACAAGGCAAAAGAAAACACATTTTAATAGTTGTGGCAAACGCTGATGAAAACAAAACAGCACATTTTTACATGTAGATCAAGGCACAGAAAGAAGAACAAACTCAATTGTACTTTACGCTGTACATCAAAGGGAGATAAGCTGAATTCTTACAGCACTGTTTTATTCAATTATTATGGGTTTCTCATTTTGCGACTCATAGAATATCTCAAGCTGGAAGGGACCCATACAGATCATCGAGTCCAACTCCCGGCTCCTCGCAGGACTACCTAAAACTAAATCCTATGACTAAGAGCATCATCCAGATGCTCCTTGAACTCTGACAGGCTTGGTGTCGTGACCATTTCCCTGGGGAGCCTGTTCCAGTGACCATCCACCCTCTCAGTGCAGAGCCTTTTCCTAGTGTCCAGTCTGAACTTCCCCTGATGCAGCTTCGTTCCATTTCCTCATGTCCTATCGCTGGTCACCAGAAAGATCAGCACCTCCCTCTCTGCTGCCCCCCTTGAGGAAGGTTCAGGCTGTGATGGGGTCACCCCCCAGACTTCTCCGAACTGAACAAACCAAATGACCTCACATGCTCCTCGAAAATCTTGCTCTTGAGACCTTTCACCATCTCGGTCACCCTTCTCTGAGCACACTCTTAATAGTTTGATGTCCTTCTTATACTGAGGCACCCAAAACTGCACACAGCACTCAAGGTGGGGCTGCACCAGTGCGGTGTAGTGGGACAATAACCTCCCTTGACAAGCTAGCTATTGAAGAAATGATTGAAGAGATGGACTTTTTTTGCATATCCAAAGATTAGGAACAATTAAGGCCTCATACAAGAAAGTGTAAACTGTTCCTTCATACACTCCTTAGCCCCTTCCTATTCAGCTTAATATGTTGCCTTTGTCTTGGTAGCAGCCAGATCCATCTTTCTTCTTCTGAAGCTACTATGGGAGGAAAGGTGAGCACTGCAGTACTAAGGAAAAGGAGTGGGTGCCCTGTGAGCACAAGGCGATTCATGATGAGACAAAGACTTCAAAGGAAAGGCAACAAACACAAAAGAGGGAGTAATAGCCCAATGGATGATGTTTAGACTTCCAAACTGGGTGTGCAAGCCTGAAAGATCTCCCAACATATGAAAACAAACTGATACAAAGGAGTCCTGCTCTTTGAGGGCAAGATTCTTGCTTCTTGGTTCAAATGCACTTTGAAAACAGAAAAGCAGCTGACAATCAGCTTCACGTCATGCAACTACAGAAAAGAATTTCAAAACAGCTGCATATAAAAGTACTAATGTTACCTATAAATATGGAACACACAAACGCTATACTGCTGATTACAGATATCCTCTCAAAATCTTCTACAAATCAAGGAACACAGAAGTGCAGATTTTATTCCATCTTTACACAGACAGCTGCCCAAAGTTATTTTAAGAACCTAGGACAAGAAGCTACTGATAAACTGACAGTTCTAAATAAGCGCTCATGAGCCATTCAGCCTGAGTTTTTTTTAAATGAATTATTTAGATCCATTTTCTAACTCTCAAAAGACAACTTGAAGTGAGTTCTCAAAGTAAGTCTTTTTTTATCCAGGACCACACTCTTGGTGCAACAGAGTAAAGCCTCTTGAGAGCAACTGCCTTTTCAACATTTCAGCTAGGTCAGCAGTTTCAAACACTACAGGTTAAAACCGAATTTTATTAAAATACTGAGAAGTGAACAGAACAGACTTATACCTACATCTAAGGAGCCCTGGTGCTTCGACACCATCATGGACTCAAATCTACAGAAGTAAAATACACTTCACTTTTTTTGTTTTATTTGCATTTAATTCACCATTATCAACAGGCAGAGGATTTTCTTTCTTGGAAAGTGCTGGTGCGTTAATGTTTTCAAACACTTAGTGAACAATATTAGAAATAAACCACCCAGGTACTTAGCGGCTTTTTTCACCTCAGCAGTCATTTCTGTTATTTCCACCCCCTGCTTTGAAAGCAGAATGAGAAATTACAGGAAATACCATTTTTAACTAAATGAACCAGATCCAACATTCTGAAATTGTTTTTTAGTTCTTGGGTTTTAAACAGGATGAACCAGAATAGTCTGTCAAAAAATTTGTGTCCATCTTTCAAATTTTAATACAGATAAAGATAATTAACTAGATTTTACATTACAAAGCGAGCTTCCAAGAGCTTATAGTTCTGCAAGTTCAAATATAAAATGTATAGCAGAATCTGAGAATAAGAGATTAAACTTAGAGCTAAATAAAACCGAAAACAAAATAATCACAACATTGTAGTTTCAAAGTCTCATCTGAATACAGAAGCCTATCTGTTCTCCCCAGCTGTCCTGAAGAATTCTTAGCTTTTAAATTTCTAGCTGTATCATATCTATTTAGCACAACAGACTAACAATAATGATCTTACCCAAGCTCTTTAAAAACCCTGGGAATTTCCTCTTCAAATTTTGAGTCAGGCAGTTCATATGAAGGGCAGAGAAATCCATAGATAAAAGTGAAGATTTTTAAAAAGTCCTTAACCGATGGAGACTGTAGTGATTTCATGGAAACATTATGGGCGTAACCATTCTCAACAAGAAACTGAGAAAGAGAAATATGGCATATTAGTCACTAAATAAAATCTAAAGTTGAAACCATGAAAAATAAATATTTTGATTAGCATCTTTTATGCCTAATAACATACGTTTAGAATAAGGTAATAAGTTACCTCGCAAAGCTGCTTGATACATTGTTGGATGAATGCCTTGTCGTGAAGCGGCCTGGGATCCTTGATCTTTTCTGTACCGAACACACCATACTGACTGTTGCGTGAGCCTCCAGCCCCACTAGTTCTAAGACCAAAGAATGAATACAGTTCTTGTGACAATACATATAAAGAACTCCTCTCTTAATGTTTAAGTCACAGCAATTGCTATTTCTACGTTTGTTTTGCATTCGTTATGCAAAGGGATGCCTAAAGGTTTCTCTTTTATCTAGGCTGATTGGAAAATCAACATCAGCCTGGAAGCCATGATGCACACATACATACAACAGATGCATCCATGACACAGGTGACTGAAAGTGAAGACTAAAATCTTTAAGAAATATTTAAAAGGCATAGATCCCTGTGACAGGGGGGTCCTATGAAAGATACCTGTAAGACATCAGAATGGAGAGAGACACAAACTAAGCTGAAAGATTATAGAATTTTGGAACGTTTGCATCTTAGAGAGAAGAATAAACCAAGACAGAGTATACTGGAGATACTGTTCTTCCTTAAATAGGCAAATGTATTGAGGAAGCTCTTAAGGTCTGCAGTGCATATCATCCCCAAGAGGAAGAACAGCTCTCAAAGCAATTCCTACTCCACGGTATTATTGTTTAGTGATCAAAGAGTGGAGGAAGGCAGACCTGAATGTCTGCTGGCCTCAGATCCGTTATCCCCTACAATGTAAATCGGTCAAGAGAGAAAAATTACAAAATTATGTGGGACTGCTATTTTTTAAATTTACAGTACAGAGCTCTAAAGCTATCAATACCTCTTCCCAAAAAAGCTGACTTTTCTTTCCGAAGTTCCAGGTGTAGGTTTGCTCATGCTCAGCTTCCCAAACGTACCTCTGTCCTTCCTGAAGGATGGGGAGAAGGATTCAAGTGACTATTTCTACCATTTCATCTTTTGCTCACATAAGAAAATTATGAACTTGTGCATATAGGCCTAAGCATCTTCAGCATAGCAGTATCTTAGGTAAGTCAACTGATTTTAATGCATTATTCGTCCATTATCAAAACTACTTCTGCAAGAAGATTTAACAGTATACATTTTCTACACACATGCACCCAGGCACCTCCTAAGAAATATGTAAGAAAAAACATTACAAGTTGAAATGTGTCACAGGTATATAGATTAAAGAAAGTTTTTTTTGCAGAACTGGAGCACTTGTGCAAATATCCTTGGCTGCAGGTAGCTTTCTTCTCACTGCTCCCATTTTTTTTTTCAGTTACTGCTTACACACTCAAGTACACTACAGTAAATCTCTTCAGAGTTAGTTTTATATACCTATTCTTAGCGAGATGAGCAGCAACACTTACATCTGAGGTGTTTGAAGACCCATTTTGTTGTTGTCCTGCACTCTCAGTGCCATCATAGATTGCCGACCACTGCTTCCGGCAATACTCGAGCTTCGTCTCATTGTGACTAAACTGGAAATCACAATCTATCAGTATTGGAAAATCCAAGATCTAAGAGTATTTGCTTTTTAAACACCACAATGACTTTCTAAAAGGTCAGTATAAGCAAGCAGAACTGTACTTTGGACCAACCAGTGTGACAGTTTACAGAACTATTGGCTTCACTTTAAAAAAAAAAAAAAGGAAAAAAAAATTCTGTATGTCAGACTCCAGAGCTACATTGCAACAGCCACAGCCTGTTTAATAACTATTATTAAAAATTAACTATTTTACTGATGAAAGTGCCAGTACATGTTCCAAATCTACTATTTTGCCTTTATTTATATCCGGTCATTTCAAACCTACAGGTTCCAAAAGCAAAATGGCTTAAAAAGTTTTTCAGTCAGCTGGGAGGAAGGCCACACTAACACAACTACTGTTTCTAGCACTTCAGCCGTCCATCTGTTCCTTAGCCTCTAATTCTGAGCCTGCTTATTGATTTTGCAAATGATCTCACAGTATCATAGCACAATAGCTAGAAAGCTTATTCTGAGATAATATTATGGCTATCTTCAGACTACACACACAAAATATAAATCAAACTGGAAGCACTGAACTGTCCCCACAGTGATATTAAGTGGGATTTTGAGGTAAATAGAATTAACTCTGCAAAAAATGCCAACTTTCGCCCTCTGCAGAGGGTCTATTTTATTTGTGGGGTAGGCCCAAGTGAAAGGATTGTAACTAACCGAAACCCCCTCATTACAAACATTACCAAAACACATTATCAATATAAATTGCGTTTCACGATCACACTCCTACTTCCCCTTCTCCCAAACTACGACAGAAATTCGGCCCACTTCGTAGGGTCGCTTATCCGCGACCTCATCTTCTTTGGGGAAGAAGCTGCGTGCTTCCATTACTTTACGGCGGATCCACCGCAGACGGAGTAAACTGCTTTCATAAACACACCAAACGGCTAGTTTAAGAGCAGACTTTGCTAGAGTCAACGCGCCAGCAGGGGGAAAAAAA
>VZTL01002614.1:0-13481 GCA_013400535.1 Scopus umbretta | reverse complement strand
AAAAAAAAAAAGATTTATGGACTAGCTGTATAAATTCTTACTTGGAAAATGGAATAATCAACCACAATCTGACAGCTTTGTAGTAGAGGCATCAGCACAATTTCCAGTTCCTGAGAGTTTCTGTCCAGCTGTTAACTTCTGTTCATAGGGGTGCCTCATATTCTGTATTTACTTGTGGCTATGGCTTGATATTTTAATCTCGTGCTACTGTTAAGATTATAAATAATACTTTAAATAATAAAGTGGCTGTGTGTAAATCCTGGTATATATTACTTTTGCCCCAGAAAGTTGTTTGGGTCTTAAACTTTGAGATAAGTCTATGTGTTCCAAAATCATAGCAGGATAGTTGTGATGATGAAGGTAGCTTACAGTCTGGTTTAAGACAATGGAGGAAGAGGAGCAGAATGCCTAGTGAAAACCAGTAAATGGTAGATAGTAGTAAGAAATAAATGAAGTATTGTACTTTTAAAATGGAAGCTATAAGAATTGACAAATCAAGTGACTGAGTAGGTACTTACACAACTGCTATATTGCTGATCCTTCTCCCGTGGCAGGACCAGTGTTGTCTGGTGTGCATCCAGAGGAGAAAAAATAATTTAAAAATAACTTTAAATACACAAAACTTGTGCATAGCTAATATCTGACAACTTGTTCCTGTGATCATTATGTGTCTTCTGTGTCCTACTGCACTTCATTGCATCTTCAGCTTGGCATTGCATCTTCCACTTGACATGAGGGTTACTTTGACTCTTTATTTGGGTTGTTTCCTTTTGCGGTTAGGTCATTTTGGTCACTGTTGTGCTACAAACAGGCAAATTTTTCTTGACCGTGGAAAGAGCCTGTTCCTGGTTTTATCCAACTCTGTCCAAAGTCCAAAGCTGCCATGAGTCTTTTTGCAGGTCTGCATTTCTTTAGTGGATATTTGTTAAGTAGTGAAGTGAACCAGTAGGTACCTTATGCTTAACTGAGCTGTACTCTGCAGTGCTTCAATCATGCTTGCTGTGTTGGTGCAGTTTGAGAAGCCCAATAAACTGAATCAGGGGCAGCCATGCATATGTTTAATGTTATTTTATGTTAAGAGCACATGGATATTTTTTGAATAATAAATATTTTGAGCTGTAAATGAGGTAGGTGGTATCTCTTGTAGCATGATTCAATGCAGGAAGCTCAATAGCCATTGACCTGTCATGTTTGCAATATGATTATGTGCTGCAGTGAAAAGTGTGACAGCAGGATAAGCTCTTCTGGATAAGGGAGGGGGATTAACAGTGCTCTTACAACTTTGGACAGACACTTTCCTTAAGAGGAGGAATACCTGACAGGTATTCAGTGAGCCATTCATTCTTTCCTTGCTGTCCCCCAATGTTTTTTCATTACTGGCTATTACTGAGCCCATAACTAGTGATCGTGACAAAATAAAAGTGACATTGGCTAAATCGTAACAAGAGGTAGCCTTGCTGTGTTAAAACAAGCAATGTTTGGACAATGCAAAATAAAGGGAGACTATGAATTGGTGTGAGATAATTCCCTGTGGTGACTGCAGGGTACTATTGGATAGATTGATGACTCATGCAGTACTGATGTTATCAAAATTATGTTTGTCGCATGAAATAGGTTCTTAATGCCCTTTTACAAGGGAAATTCTGAACTTCAAAACTTGAGAACTTTATTTTGCAGTCATCATCACTGGATATTTTATTTGGTAGAATGACTGCAGTAAAATTGTTAACTGGTGCTGTATGAAGACCATTGCCTGGTTTTGTGCTAGGAGGACACTATGACTGTTCACTGGAAAAATATGTTGTACATAATTGGTAGAAGCGTCTTTGGCAAAATGTGGTTCAGATTATTTTAAATAGAGATACTTCTGTAAGCACAACACTTTTACATTGTGACCAGAGGGGGGATAAAACCCCCCCCAAACCCGATCATGTTGACATATAACTTCAGATGATAAACCAGGTGATAGAATAGTAACTTTTGCAGGTTTATGGATTTGTAGATGTTTTTAATAGCAATGAAGTAATATGCATTTAATGGAATGAAGCCATTAAGTGTTTTTAATGGTGAATGCAAGTGGATTGTATTTTAAGACTAAGGAAACTTCTGCTTAAAAGAAGTCCAGTTGCCAACATTATAGGAATTGGTGTTACTCCTTTGAGACTCATCTTCAGTTTTTGGACTTGTTTTTCTATATAAGTGAACTATTTGATTCCAAGCATATCCAAGTATTTTTAAATTGTTTATTGAATAGCCAGTTTGTGCAGTCTACACTTAATTGGCATGAGCATTTAAAAAAACTCTATTGGTACGTTTACTAGAGAAAATGTTCGCAGAAATTGAAGAGGGTTTTTTTGGTGTTTTTTTGTTTGGTTTTGGTTTTTGTTGTTGTTGGGGGTTCTTTTGAGAAAACCATGAGGCACTGTTATTCCAGTTATTTCTTGAATTGAATGGTAGAACGGAATCACAAAATGGTTAGGGTTTGAAGGGACCTTTAAAGGTTGTCTAGTCCAACCCTCTGCAGTGAGCAGGGATATCTTCAGTTAGGTCAGGTTGCTCAGAGCCCCATCCAACCTGACCTTGAATGTTTCCAGGGATGGGGCATCAACCACCTCTCCGGGCAACCTGTTGCAGTGTTTCACCACCCTCATCATGAAAAAATTCTTGCTGGTTACTTTCCAAATAGTAATTCTCTTTTCTTCAGTCTCTCAACGCTTGCTCAGTATAAGTTCTTTTTGCCCAGTGTCTGGCACTTGCTCTAGCTCTTATCTACTACTTTCTTTTTGTACTACATGGAGGAAAACCGAACAGTATGCTATTCCTTTCTGACTTGAGATGACAGGACAGCTGGAGATCAGCTTAAAACAGATGACAAGTGGGCAAGTTTTTTTTTCTTTGCCAGTGTTAGCTAAGAAGTTTTTATTTTACCTTTCTCCTCCCAGTATCATTTCCAAATAGGCTTGCTGTCTTACACTAAATGCTTGCAAAATCTTAGGCAGGAAAGGACTTCAAGAGTGTGCAGGGGTATGTTCCCAGATGGACCTAAGGGGTGCTTTCTGTTTGTGCTGTAGAAAGTTGCAGCTTTTGCCAAATGCAGTCCTCTGCTACCCAAGGAGGATGGGAGCTTGGGACACAAGGAAACCTTTCACACCAGGTGGCTACTGCTTTACAATAGGAAGAACAGTGTGGGAAGACCTCAGGACATTGCCGTTTACACATTTCACATGGAGAACCAGTGGTGCTTCTACCAGGAGAAGTGTTACCTGTGTTCAGAAAGGATGCTGAAGTAAGTTCTTATTAGTTCCTAACCTTTCTTAAGTCCTAATTAACAAATGCTGGCCACCTCAGTTCTCTTAGTTTTTTCAAGGAATTTTCTGATGTCAGGGCTTTCATGTGACATCTTCTTGGACAGTCTTGAAAACACGTGAGGAGGAGGTTCTCAGCAGCAGGTCCTTTAATGGCTGAGGACTGTTGAAAGTGAAGCCTAAAAATAGAAGTAAATATAAAATCTGTCATTTGACAGGAGAACATCATGTTGATGTTTAGCCTTTTTTTGGTGTTTCCAGTAGATTTTACTGGATCTTGATGCCATGTTAATAATGTTACTGATATCCACCTACTGCAGGAAGGGACTTCACTGGTAGCTTTTGTAGTGAGTTTTATTCTGGCTTACGACAAAGAAAGAAACAACAGGACCTTAAGGAAAATCTGTATGCAGAATAATGACTTTGAAATTACTTTTTTTTTTTCCCCCCTAGCTGTAATGAATTGTATAGTTTTTTAGGGATGTTGCTGATGGCTGACACGAGTAATCAGCATTTCTTGATTTCAGTCTTTCTTCTTCTGAGAGGAAGGTAAAAATAATGTTGCTTTCTAGAACATCGGGGGGAGGGAACCTTAGCAACTGCAAAAACTTTAGCATTTTAAACTCTTTAAGTATCTTTCATAATTTGGGAACTAAAATTAACTTCTAAATTTATGAGTAAATCAGTTTAGCTGTTGAAAGGACACGAGTATCTAATAGAAATATATGAGGCTTTGAAATTATTATCCACTTGTGCCAGTTTTTGGGTGGTTTAAGCCCATGGTTTGTGGGTTTGACAAGATTAATTATGGAGAACTACGATGTCTTTATTCCCAAGAGAAGCCAAAAAGGGAGCATCTCATTTCTGAAGCAAATAAGGATTTAATGACAAAACTGTAGAGAATACAGGATTATTTGGATTCAGTTGTTTTCATACAGACCAAGGCACATACTGAGAAAACACATGCAAGAATCAGAAAAGCTTTGCAGATTTGGGATATTGAAAAGTTTAAAATTGCAGAATTATGGCTGAAAAATTGAGCTGTTAATAATAGTATACCATGATAATTTTCTTGGGAAAGGAGTTGCATTTCCAAGAGAGGAATCTTGTACAAATATATGCTTGTAGTAGTATAAAGATCACACTAAACAGATTTTTCAGGAGTAAAAAAATCTAAATACTGATTAATCTTCTCTGGGAAAGTTGTGTTGGGCTACTTTCCAGATTTATTTAAATCTGTCAAACGAAAGGATAATGGGGAAGTTGATGGGAACTCAGGACATAGGTTTTTACAGCTCTCTTACCAATCCTCTGGAGGGTCTAAATTTTCCAGGAGTAAAAAGCAAAATGCTCTCATGAATTAATAAGAGTCATGGTAGGTGAGTGGACAATAGCTCTGGTGGAATTTTTTTTCCTCATTAAGACTGGAGAGACAAGAGTAGGGAACTTGAGAAACCTAATCAAGTTCGATGAATGAGCAAGGCAAGTGAAACTTAGAATTTGTACAGTCATGTCAGCAGCTTCTACATATTAGATTAACATGAATTTAATTGATTTAAAATTCCATAGCTGTTTATTAAATGCAGTAAGACCATTAAAGTGTCTTCTGATCATCAGTCAAAATGAAGGGACTAATTATAGCTATTTGAAATCCTTAACTCTAAGAGTATCTGCATTTTTTTTTTTATTAGCAGTCTAGGGACTTCTGTATTCCAGTCTAAAAAATGTTAGAGCCCTGAAGCATTTGTCTGTTGTGAAGAGAAATGGCTTTGTCTTATGAATGTTTAAACCAATTACTCAAACAATTTAAACATGATTTGGGGTGTCAATTTAAAAATGCTAGTGCATTTCATTTGTTATCTCAGAAATCTTTAAAGTCTTGATGGTAACTGAAATAGTCACCATCGTAAGAGGTGCTGAATCATAACTGTTTATTATGTAGTGACTGTTACATCAGGGGAAAAAAATAAGTACAGATTCATCTCTTTCAGTCAGAAAAATCCATTTTTGGCGTTTGTCTGGATACATGGCTATGCCCCAGGTCTTTCTGGTGACAATAAAAAGTAAATCTTGATTGCATAGCTTTCTAGTGCTTTCCTGAAAATGGTGTTTTCAGACTTCATTGGTTACTTAAAACACCAACCAACCAAAAAAACCCCAAAATCTCTTTGATAATATCTTCTGCAAAACAGATGCGTGTGTTTGGGTTTTTTTTGTTTTGTTGTTGTTGGTTTTTGGTTTTGATTTTGTTTTTTTTTTAAATAAGTGAACTTCTGTGCTGGAAATGGAATTCAGATAGCCTGCTGAGTAAGCTTAGATGGAGCAAGTATTGCAACATGAAATGGAGTGGATGTCATGTACCTTACATTGCCCTCTCCCTTGCACTGCTGTTTGTATCCCCCCATCTTCTGTGATGCCCATCCATGAGCCTGAGAGCCCATTTGCTTTTACTTTGAAGGAAGAAGCAAGCAGCTCTTTAGCATGATCCTCTTACATTTTAATATTTGTTCTGAAGCTTACAGATTTGCTAAAGTGGGTCTAGACATTAAGTAGTTTAATGTGCTACTGTAAAACATAATCTTGTAATCAGCTGAAAAAGTGCTTCTGTAACACAGCATGTGGAAGGGTAGTGTCAGCAGTGCCTTAAATTTGCCAAGGCTTTTGGAGGCAAATGTCAAAATATATTGCTTTGAACTAGGACAATTTCACTGCTGATGAGTTTCCCGTGTAGAAACTTTTATGTTCCAATCTTTTCAGTTTAAGTGCAAGACATTGAGTAAGAAACAACTTACCAGTAGATAGTTTCCAGATACCTGCAGAATAAAGCTATCTGAATACAGGTTATATAAGGTGAAACCAGATCCACGTGTTATCTTTGAAGATAACAACTTCTGTGCAAGCACTGCCATTCCTTGTTTGTTTGTTTGTTTGTTTCCTTGTTTGTTTCTTTTTTTTTTGTGTGGTCCTGCTTTTCTGTATTGCATCCAGTCCCAAGCATTCAACAGGTTGTTGCTGCTTCATTACATTCTGAACACCAAGGAGAGGCGCTGCTGGGGATCTTGGTGGGACTTTTGAAATAAAACCATGCTCAGACTAAATATGAATTTACAGTCAGGTGGCTTTTCAAACTGTAACAGATCTGAATGAGGCCATTTTGACTATAAACAAATACAAATTTTCTATTTTGGGATGAAAGAGTTTGAACACGTGGTGCCAGCCTAGTAACTCCTTTACAAGTACCCCTGTTCTGTACCCCCAACCATGACCTTCCTGTTCATGTGCTCTTGTGTTCTGAAGTCTGTTCTATCTTGGCAAAATAATTAAAAAAACAAAACACAAACCTATTCAATATTCATTGAACAATGCCTTTTCAGTGCACTGGATGAGTCAGAGGCCTTGTTGAAAAATAAATGCAGTCATGTAGATTTTCCTAGTACTTGCACACCAGGGACTATGTTGGATTGAATGGACAAGCTTAAGTCTGATATTTTTGAATTCCCTTATTTGTCTTTAACTTCAGTGTTTGTCTAAACTTGCATTTTGGGCAGTCAGACTTT
The DNA here is from genome assembly GCA_013400535.1 of Scopus umbretta. Taxonomy (NCBI): domain Eukaryota; kingdom Metazoa; phylum Chordata; class Aves; order Pelecaniformes; family Scopidae; genus Scopus; species Scopus umbretta. The sequence continues at coordinate 6,619 of VZTL01002614.1, read as the reverse complement.
GTATGTTGCTACTGGGTAGCATTGCATGTGGTATGTTTTTTTTTTGTGTGTGTGTTTTTTTGTTTTTTTTTTTTTTGTAGTTGGCCTCACTGTTAAAGCATCAAATATGTGAACTTTAGAAAGCTCATAGATGAGTAGTGTTTTAAAGGAATTGCTTGCAATCTCTTTATTTTAATAAAGAGATTACAAGTGATTAAGTGATTAGTAATCACTTAATAGTGATCACTGTTAAGGATCTGTGGGGAAAAGCTGGTAGTAATGGAAAAGCTTGAGGACAACATAACTTTTGCTGTTAAGCTGAAGAACTTTGGTATTTCACCAGTGACTGAGGACAGCATAGTCTCTTGCTGCTTGGTATTTCCTCTTGTGCTCTGAGCTGCAGGACGCTATCCTGTATGCTAACTGTGGGACTTAACAGACCTTTCTATGAGCCAGTTCAGGTCATTCACTTAAAAGAAAACTAATTCTCCCCACCCATCCCATGTCGTTTCCTCAAAATACTATTTCCTCGGTTAGCCTGCTCAGGTTTTGGAGGGGTCTGAGTACTGGAGCTCGTGCAGAGTTGTGGCAGCAGCAGTTTGGAGCACACTGGTGGGGGCAGATCTGTCTCTTCCAGGTGCAATCCTGCCTTATGCAGCTGCACCCTTTGCCTACTTGCCAAGGTGAAAAATAGTTTTGCTGCCACATCCCTCCTCAGCTACCCTCTTAATGAACTGGAACAATTTTCAGCACATTTAAATGTCCTTTCAACAACACTTGCAGTTATAACAGCACCAAACATGCACACCAAATTCAACATAAGCTCTAGATAAAGCTATGTGGATATGGGCAAGATGCAAAAGGAGATGGAAAGAGCACATGTATGAGAGAAGAGAAAAGAAAACCTCTTGAATGAGTTGCGTGGCTTTGACACTCATGGCTGTTGTAGCACAGTTACATTTTCTGTGTACTTTGGTATTTCCTTGTACAGAGATGTCAAAAGTGAAAATGAGGACCCAGTTACCCTGTAGGAACTAAGAAGATCTAATGGCTTGCTGGTGCCAAAAAAAAAGAGCTGTTTCAGTTCATTAACTGAACAAAAAACTTACCTGGCACAAAGTGAATGGGTCGGACTGTTTGTTATCTTGCTAGGTTGGTGATTTAATTGAGCGTACTTTGTGATCATGTGAGGTCTATGGCTGCTGTATGGGAGGGCATAATGTTTGGGAGTTATAAGCACAGCTACATCTTTCACCAGCAGTAACCTATTAAATTAACCTAGATGTGTTACATGGCCAGACTCGGATAAATTAATCAAATTAATCTGTTTTCTTTAATCCTATTTCCCTTAGTATCCTTTGGCCTTTGCTTGGGAACTTATGTACCTACTAACGTGTCTTCTTCTGTTACATACCTGCTGACTTTGAGGATCTTCAGCTGCCTGTTGCTGCTGTTGAAACTGCAGGTGTATCATGAGAGAAGGTCTATGATCTTTTGAGACACAATTTTGTAATGCAGATATTGCATTGGTCTACCTCTGCTGATCAACAGCAGGTGAATGCTCTCCTCTTTCTGACCTAAAGCCAGACTTTCTCTGTATAAAGTTTGTATTGGTCGCTCGGCAGGAAGAAAGCATTGTGGTTTGGAAAAACAAGATCAGACAATACAGACAATTGTCTAAGTAGTCATTGTTCTCTCCAACCCTCTTTGGAAAGCACTGCTTCCCAGACTCAAGAAAGTAAGAATCTGGCCACCAAGAAACCAGAGCCTTAATTTGGCAGGTCGTAATAGCTAGAGCAATTTTATTTTGCATAGCTAGAAGCAGGTGAGATAATAATGTTAAGAACACTAGAAGAGTGGATGCAGAGCTGTTCTCTCTAGTTAAAAATGTCATTCACAGGTTCAGAGCACAGAAACATCAAAAAATCATCAACATGTGACCCATTGAGACTGAAAGAAGAATAACTATCTCAAGGACAAAGGAATCCCAAGAAATATCAGAGCATAATTGTATCAAGATCCCATGTTTCTCAGATTATTTGGGAAAGACAGAAGTACTTAAAGGAATTTCTGGTTGAGCATAGGGAAGGAATAGAAGATGCTGTTTTCCTTTTTTCAGTGGTAATTGAGAATGTTAAGCCTTGTCCACTGGAGTGAGAAAACATTAAATCAGCAACTGAGGGCAGTCTGCATGCAAGAGCTCTTTGAAAAAGAGGGGGAAGATGCTAGTGGAGAAGATCTTTGAGCTGTTGGTGTCCCTTATCTCGAAAAAGATTATCCAGAAGATGAAAATAAGTCTTATGAGGAGCGGCTCAGAGAGCTGGGGTTGTTTAGTTTGGAGAAGAGAAGGCTGAGGGGAGACCTTATCCCTCTCTACAGCTTCCTGAAAGGAGCTCATAGTGAGGTGGGGGTTGGTCTCTTCTCCCAAGTAACTAGTGATAGGACAAGAGGAAATGGCCTCAAGTTGCACCAGGGGAGGTTTAGATTGGATATTAGGAAAAATTTCTTTACTGAAAGAGTAGTCAAACATTGGAACAGGCTGCCCAGGGAGATGGTGGAGTCACCATCCCCGGAGGTCTTCAAAAAACTTTGGGACGTGGTTTAGTAGTCATGGTGCTGTTGGGTTGACGATTGGACTAGATGATCTCAGAGGTCTTTTTTTCTTATGATTTTTCCAGCCGTAATGATTCTGTGGAGCCAGGCGCTTCAGAGTGGTGCATGCAGGGAGAATGAGAGGCAATGGACTTAAAATGAAGCAGGAGAGATCAGGTTGGATATAAGGAGAAGGGTTAGGATTGGCCTTTTCACTATGAGGGCAATCAGAATTCCCAGAGGGACTGTGCAGTCTGTTCTGGTTTTCAAGATCCAACTGGGTAAACGCTGAGTAACCCGGTCTGACCTCTTAATTTTCCTGCTTTTAGCAGGATGTTGGACTAGACACCTCCCGAGGTCCCTTCCAGCCTGAATTACTCTCTGATTCTATGTTAATATTTCAGTAGTGCTAGAAGGAGTAGAGTGGGAAGAGAGGAATTATTTCACGAAGGCTTAGATTGAGAGACGGAGGAAAAAGACTTAGGAAGCTTACAAGGAATCCTCCACAGCTTTGAGAGAACCATTAAGTGGGTGATTTGGAAGGAATTGGGATGCATCAGGTAACACAGGCATCTAGCAGATAAGCATAACCTAGGACTGGATGAGGCCTCCGTAAATAGGGAAGACTTGAGAATCCGGCTTGTTTGTATGGACCAAATAGTGAATAGCTACCAATAGCTACCATCCATTTCAGGATGGGGGAATCCCTGAAAAAGAGGTGTTGGAGTTAGTGATGTGATAGTAAGAAGCTGGGAAGATTAGAAGTCACTATGAATGATTTAAAAGGCAGTTTCATGATATGACTTTAAAAATGGAATTATAAATATGACCACTTCCTTCATAGCAGCACTTTTAGTAGATTTTCCAGGTTTGATGCAATCGTAGACACTTCATTTTTCTCAAGCAATTGGCAATTGAATACTTAGATTCCATTGAGAGAAGAAAAGGTAAACAGCTAAGTAGCTTGGTAAGGAGATTTAGAGTCAATGTCATCAAATATGGACACAGAATCAAAGGATGTAGGGCAGAATCCGTATGCCGTATTCTGGGAAGCAGCAATTGCAAACAATAGGAAGAAGTGGTAGATAATCAGTTCTCTGTGCAGTGTCATGGCATATAACAGTAGTTCTCCAGTCTGAGGAATGCCAGAGCATGAAGCAAGCATGAGCTTGGCCAGACTGGTTCTATATTGGTAAGTTTAGGTACTGCCAAACTGTACTCTCAAGACTGGGAGCTTTGAACAAGTTAGACAGCAGAGTGGCTTCAGCTGGAATCAAATGGGTCCCGCTTAATATCTGTAGTTTGATGTCAGTGGCAGTGCCATTAAAATCATTTGCACAAGAGGAGGAAATGATTGTGAGAGAATAGGGGTGGGAGATGCGAGGAGCTGAATGTCCTGCCAGAAAGCGTTGTCATTTTTCTCAATATACAGCCACAAAAGTTTGGGAACTGTTGGCCAAGACAGATGAGGTTCATGCTGCATTAGGGAGAGTATGTAACTAGATAAACCTTCTGTATGGTGTTGACCAATACTGAGAACCTAGCTAAAGGCCTGTGTGTCAATAATAAAAAGTTACAGATCTGTTTTTGCTTTGGGATGGGGAGAAGGTCTTGTAAACTTAGGAGTGTGTTCTTGTCTTAATGGACAAATCCCTCATTTTGCGGTAGTTCTTATTAAACTCAAGTTCACTACAAGTTAGTTTTATTAATCTTTGAAATATCAAGGTGTAAAAGCAGGTCACCAGTCATAGCGCCAGCACTTAAATATGCTGTGTTTGTGTGAGTTGGTAGCTCTTGAGTAACAAATACAAGATTGCAGCAGGAAAAAAAAAAAGATAGGTGAACTTGAACTTCAGGGTTTTTTTACTTTTCTAGGTTAGTCTTTTAACTGCCATTCACTTTCCAATCAAATGAAGGCCGAGTCTGATCTTAATTTGAGCAGATATATAAATTGTGTGAATACTTAGAGGAAAGTGAAGTCAATAGGTTCTTTCTAGAAGGAGCAACACTTCCAAAGTTTGCACTGAGAAAAATTTTCAAGGTGATACTGCTGATGCAGTTCTTGATGACAGCCACTTAGATATATCAAGGTTTTGGTGGAGTGTGGGAGTAACAGAGAAAGGAAAGAAGAACTGTTGCATGGGCTTAAATAGACTATAATCAGTAAACAAAGATAATTGTGCCAGTTTATTGTGGATTTTTTTCCCCCCAGCTTTGATTTCCTGGCTGACTTATTGAGTTGCTAGTCCATTCCTTACTCTTCCTATGTTATTTTTATTTTTGCAATTTAACGCACTCATCTGCAACTTCTAAAAGGGGATTAGATTCCACTGAACGTGTTTCTCTAATAAAGAAATAGCTCAAATGAAAGAAGAAACACAGAATGGTTCACTTGAATCAGACTTTGCACACCATATGAGTAGCAAATGTTTGTTCAGGCATAGCCAAGTAGTTGGTTGGGTTGATGGAAGTAGATTGCCTGAAGTCTCGGTGTTCTTTGCATTGTCATTCTGAAGTCTGTGCTTAGTAGATTTGAATTATAAAACAAAGGTAAAAACCCTTTCCATTTTATTAATGCAAATGCTGGGCTATACATGTTGTTAAATAACAATGTTACCAGAGTTCTTAAATCAGTTTCGTGCTGGAATAAAAACCAGGTGAAATTGGCTGACCTGGTCTTCATATTACATTTACAAAATTACCAAGTAAGTGTTAGGTTTTAGTTAGTCCTAAACAAGGAGGTGGGTCTTTGCTCAATAACTAAGATGGAATTTAGCAGCTAAGCCCATGGCAGTGGTTCAAAATATGTTGGGGTACAATGATGGCTAAAAAAACATGATTTGGCCAATTTATTCTAACAGTCCTCTCTGCTGTTCGTGGAGGATTGCTGACCCCTTGTGTTGGCCCTCGTGGTCACTTCTATGTGAACTGTCTGAAGGCAAATTTGGCAGGAAAAAGTTCTTTGAGCAGGTGGTGTGTTCGGTGTGTGCTATGGTTTGAGTAGTGATACAGTCCTACTCACTCAGTGGCTTATCCAGAGCTGTATATTTTTAAATTATTTCAGAAGTGAAAGAAATGGACTTCTGAAAAAACATGACAAAAGGTGTGTATAGTTGAGGAACTTTTCTAATAAATATGTATCAGGAACCAAATAAAGTTTTATTCTAAGCTTTTTTCCTCAGTTTTTGAATATTCAGTTTTCCATACAAAAGAATGCTACAGAGAGTGAAATCAATTTGGCAACAGATAGGTTTTGGTAATGTTAAATGGGTTAACATTACAGATTCAGCAATGTTATTTCTCCTCCCTAATTAATGGTGGCACTCATGGGAAAGGAGATTTACTGCTGTAGTGATGCTTCTCAATTACCTTCTACAAGTCTCTTTGAACCTTTTTTACATCATGTTGGTAACTAAGGGTATTTTACTGCACTGCAAAAGAATACTTTTCAGACAAATGGCAGCCTTTGATTATGGGTATCATTGCATGTGAAATTCTGGAAACATGGGGTTTTTTTGTTTTGTTACTGGAGTTGTTTCACTTTTTCTCCTTAACATACTTTGTCATTTTTAGCAGACAATTAAAAAAAAAATTTCTTGTGTTCAGTACATAATGTGATAAAAATGATGCATTTCACTACTCTGGTTTTAGCAAACCTTACTTTACAGAAAATACTGCTAGGTACCCACTGCCTCAGCAACAGCATGGTAGCAGTGTGTTATGTTCAACGTCAAAAAGGGTGCTAGTAGTGGGCTTGAGTATCTAAGACTACAGACACTGAACTTGGCTTTCCTTTGGCTCTTTCTAACAAGGTAAACGACGAAAAAGTGCAGTTGGCAGAAATGACAATATTTTGTTCTTGCTGTTCAGGGAGAGGTCAGAAAATAGATGTCTGAATGTTTCTGTAATGAAGATCTGTCAAGTTAAGGATATGAAAAGATGTGGAAAGAAACCAGCATCTTCTTTTTGAGGAACTAATTTTCCTAGCATCAGTAGCAAATTGGTGGCTCCTGTCTGGTCATTAAGTAGGAATGGCTGAGCCAAGCGG
>VZTL01002613.1:4347-16350 GCA_013400535.1 Scopus umbretta | reverse complement strand
CCCCCCCCCCCCCAATACCTATCCATTTAGTAGTGGGTCCACCTTTTGTGTTTTTATAGTAATTATTGGCTAGGCTTAAGAGTTTGTCTTTGCATCTTTTTTCTCTGCTTCTGTAGGTAGTTGTCTAAGACATTAAATGCTCATTACATTGAAATAGCAGTGTGTTCCATAAGCACTTACCATACTTGCCGCCGGAGCTTGTATCCTGCACATTTGGATGCACTGCTGCCAACGGTGCAATTAATACATAGTAGCTTCACTCTCCCGTGATAGTTTTTTCTTGGCATTTTTTCAGTGCATATTTCTGTTACTTTCCTTCTTTGATAGATTCCCACAAGGAACTTTTCCTAGAACCAGAACACAGAAGCAGAGGAACTCTATAAGGTACCACACAGCGGGAACTTTCCAAGAAAATGAGCAGTCACATGTCAAACTGGAAAATTACATTGCATGTGGAAGAGACTAGTAGTGTATTCCCTTTGACTCTAGTCACATTTGCTTCCTAATCCATTCCTTTTCTGATACTCCAGTCTTCTGAGCAGAATAAAACCCATTCTGTTTAAAATCCTCCCTGTTAGAAAATGGTGTTTGTTTGTCCTTGCAGATAAATGAGGTCTCCCCACAGTGAATTATTCTTTAGATCAGCTTCACTGCAAGATGATTAACACTTATTTCTGGGCCAGTAACATATTTCCAGTATACCAGTTTCAAGGTCTGAGGCCTCATCATCCTGTAAGGACGGAGGCTATATTGCATCTCCAGCTCAGAGCTGGAGTTTCTGAAGGGGACATATAATATTTGTTAGAAGTTTGAAGATATCAGACTACAGTCCTTGAAAGTGATATTTTCAACATAGAAACATCACTTTGGAGGATGTTTTATGCATCTGTCTAAGCTTAATTTCTTGGGTTAATGAAAACTGAGGCATCTAGCTGCATGTGTGAAAGGGCAGAAAATCTGAATATTTTAAGCATGAAAAGTATCTGTAAAACATCTAAAATAATTTTCCTATAACCTATGTAGCATATGTGTAACAGCTTAAATTTATTTGGCAGACTGAGATTTGCTCCACAGGCTTCAAAACTTTATTTCCAAAACATTTGAAGGTAGAATGTGTCAATGTGCACTTATTTGGCAAAATTTCTGAAAACTTCAGCTATCATCTTCCATGACAAAACTCTAACCTATGCTGAACATAAATGGAGTTCTTCATGCAAAGAAGACAAGACAAAAAACCCCAATGAGAAGCAAACACACTGCGCAGGTATTTTCAAATGTCATTTATGTATAGTATTTGCTTCACTGTAATTTTTTTAGGTAAAAACCAGCAACGGGCCACAGAGAAGTTAATGTAGATAATACATCTGATAATAAGGGTAAGACTGTCTTATAAGTAATTTGCTTTCAAAATCATGCATGCCAGGCTGTTTTATCAGGATAATCTTCTGAAATTCAGTTGGTTACTAATTTAATATTCTGCTATTTTTAAATCTAGTTAAAACTTTTGCTACTGTACATCTTTACTGTACATACTCTATACAAGAGTGACTCAAGACTGAGGAAAAGTGTTAATAATTACATCTAGCCATGTCACGTTGTGGGGAAAGTAGATATTGGTGGAGCTCATTTACTCCTCCCTCTTTATAAAACATAGGGTTTAGATGATACATACATCTAGATACTTCTAGAAAGACATTCTTATTGGTATAAAATTTGCAAAACGATCCTGCCTATCTGCATGCGGCACAACATCACTGATGACGTCTCATGGAACAGAAGTACTGTAACTGAATGGATGTCACTGCAAATGCATTTCCCCAGCTTCTGCCGAGTCATCTTATTTGCCATATATTGAAACAAATGCAAAGCACGGACCTTCCCAGTCACAGCATGTTACTGGAAATTCAGTATCAGAAGCTATCTGTGTTTTATAAAGGCAAGTAGTGAAAGATGCCTTAACTGTACATACTGCACCTGCTGCTCTCTTTTCAGGTGAGATATACAGGAAGGCAAGAAAGCATTCAGATAAATACAGTCTTTTGGAACCTAAATGCACTAAAATGTACAAAATCTGGAAGAGCAGTTTGGGATATATACCTTCAGGTAACTTAAGGAGGAGACTAGGAGTTTGCTGAATTAAATGCTTGATAAGAAACCAAAGTTGTAAAGCCAGCTCTGCCATCCCTTATATGAGTGTGGGATGTGTGGGAACTTGGAGCATAACTGGCTTTCAGCAAGCTGCAGCGTGGCTCTCTCCAAATGCTGTGCTGGGAAGCTGTCCAGGGGAAATCGACTTCTGGTTTTCTGGATCCAGGAAATAGTACTGTCAAGTCCTGAGGGGAAAAACTAATCCTTATTTAATTAAGAATTTTGATTAACTGAGTTTGTGTAAACAGGATGGTAAAGTAACCAAAATATCTTGAAAGCAACATATGGGAACTGAGAGGCATGTCCCTGTCCAGCCACTTGTCAGTAAAGATACGTTCTTTGTCTCCCTGCCCTTGTAGCTGCTGGGGATAAAAATGCAGCCTCCTGTCTGCAGAGGGATCTCAGATCCTCTCTGCAGAGCAGAGCTGGGAGAACCATTATACATAAGGAAGCCCTGCTTTCTGGAAGTGGCCAAACATTTGCCTGCTGATGGGAAGTAGTGAATGATTTCCTGATTTTGCTTTGCTTGCATGTGCTGCTTTGCCTTACTTATTAAACTGTCTTTATCTTGACCCATGAGGTTTTCTTACTTTTGCCTTTCCAACTCTCTCTCCCATGCCACTGGTGGGGAGTAAGCAAGTGACTAGCTGGGGCTTAACTGCTAACTAGGGTCAACCCACCACAACATTGCAACGAGGCCCTCACGACAAGTTCTATTCTCACGCCCCTCAAGTCTTCACCTTTAAATGTTTTTTTTCCTTTTAACTTATACAAAAAATGCTTGAGATACTCAATAATGGACCTAAGTAAGAAACAGGTAAGTATGCAGTTCCACACTTAATTCGTGTGTGCAACTGTGAGGACACATGCAAAGGAGAGAGTCAGAAATGGGGAATGGCATGTCTTCAATAAGCTGCTCATTTGATTCTGAAACAATCATTTTCTAAATGTTATTTAATACGAGTGATGTAACTGCTCTGTTTGCATGACTGACCTCTTGGAACACTATGCCAAAGGCTGTCCTCAGTCGTAGGCATACAACTGCATTGATTTCAGTGCGATTGCACAAGCATGGCTGCAGACAGAAGCTCACCTCAGTGGTGTACCTTTCTCCACTGCAGAATCACCTACTCTTTAGGTCTTATTTTTGCCATCATAGTTACTGCTTGCATAACTAATGCGACAGTGTATAGGTGATTCTGTTCTCCAGCCTGTACGAAGGCATGTTGTCCTAAGACCCCGCCCAGGTCATCCTGGGAGGGCTTTCTCCTAAATTACTTCCTTTGTTTCCTCACTCATTAGCTTATAAGAATCTTTGCAATTTAGCAGATAAAATTTTATTATTATTTTGCTTTATAACAGTATGAAAAAAAATAATTTAGAATGGCAATGATGGAGAAATGTTTGAGGCACTACCAAAGTTCTCTGTCAAAATGAAAGGTGGATTTTTGGAAGAGAATGTTGAGATCATCCTGGTCCCACAGCTACTTTCTCTGTATTTCAAATCCAGATGAGAACATTATGGTGCAAGCAGACCCACAAACTTTGCCAGCTAATTTGCTTAATTATCCTCACTGTTAAAAACTGTCATTCCATTTCTAGTNAGGTCCTTTTCTGCCGGGCAGCTTTCCAGCCACTCTTCCCCAAGCCTGTAGCGTTGCATGGAGTTGTTGTGACCCAAGTGCAGGACCCGGCACTTGGCCTGGTTGAACCTCATACAGTTGGCCTCGGCCCATTGATCCAGCCTGTCCAGATCCCTCTGCAGGGCTTCCTACCCAAACCTGGTGTGTGGCAGGGTATGCCATGTATTTGCTAGCAAACTTCAGGCTGGACTAGCTGGTGAGTAGGGTGGGCTCAGGTCTGGGCTGGGGTATGAGGCAGACAAAGGTCTGTGCTAGTACGCCCAGGGGGACTTGCAAGTGTGGAGTGTGTGTTGAGTGTGTGCATGTTTTCCAGCTAGCATCAAGCTGGACTAGCTGGCAAGCAGCGGACCCATGAACCAGGTAAGATGGCCCAATATCTGGTCCTGGGCTAGAGAGGGTAGAAGTGGTGGCTTCGTCTCATAACATCCCTTAACAGAATTGACCACCATTAAAAGGACAAGCATGCCTTCATTCCCAGGGAGAGATGAACATGGTCACGCTCCACAGATAGATGGGCCCTATGTGCAAGTGCAGGCTGAATAGGCCCCTGCTCCAAGAAACGCATTGATTCTTAGGGAGGGTGACATCGGCCCCTGCTCCAGGAAGACACATCCATTAATTCCAGGGGAGGGCTGAACAGGATCTCACTCTACCGACAGGCGGGTGCTATTCCCTAGGGGCCTATTTGTAGGGATCTGTTTTGCCCACGCTCCAGAGAGAGACACACATTGATTCCCGGGGAGGGCTGGACAGGCTTCAGCTCGACAAAGAGACACGCGTTACAGAGACACACATTATTTCTTAGGGAGGGTTGCATAGACCCACACTTCTGCAACAGGCATGCACTGATTCCCAGGGAGGGCTAAATAAGCCCTTGCTTCAAGGAGAGATGTGCAGTAATTCCTAGGGATGCATCTACTCTAATGACAGGCAGAGATGCTGTTTCCTAGGGAGAGCTGAAGACATGCCTTGATTCCCAGGGAGGACTGAACAGGCCCCTGCTCTACAGATAACCAGGTGCCATTTGCTACCACAGACAGAATAGGCCCCTGCTCCATGGAGAGGAAGGGTTCATTCCCAGGGAGGTCTGAACAGACTCCTGCTCCAGGGAGAGACATGCATTAATTCCCAGGAAGGGCTGCGTAGGTCCCTGCTCCAGAGACAGGTGAGCCCTATTTGCAAGCGCAGGCTGAATAGGCCCCTGCTCCAAGCACCTATGTGCAGTAATTCCTATGGAGGCCTCTGCTCTAACGACAGACACACGTTAATTGTAAGGGAGGGTTGAATAGGCCCCTGCAAAAACGATAGGCAGGTGCTGATGCCTAGCACAGGCTGAAGAGGTCTGTGCTGCACGGAGAGACGTGCATTAATTCCCAGGGAGGGATAAACATGCCCTGTTCCTACAGGTAGGCAGCCCCTATACGTACACATGGGCCAGACAGGCCCCTGCTCAGGCCCTGGCTCCAAGAAGAGATTACACATTGATTCCTAGGGAAGGCTGAATAGGCCCCTGCGCCATGACAGATACATTTGCTCTCAGATATATGCACAGTGGACTTTGGATCTGAGGACACAGAAAAAGCCACCCTCTCTGCTCTGTGTGAAGAACCCAAAGAGCAGCATACAGCAAGCGTAACTGTTCCTCTTCTGACCGCTCCAGCAGAAGGGTCCCGGTCTGTCTTGCTAGCTGAACAGAACAAGATGAAGGAGGTCGTAATGAGACACGTGAGCAAAAATTATTCATCTGCCCAGGGACAAATGTAAGATGAGGCAAAGAATGCTACAGACTCCTACAGTGTCACTGGTGCAGGCTGTGCGTATCGGGCAACTTTTTGCTGTACAGGTCGTGGAAGCTCCCTGGCAGTGTGCTCAAGTAGTTTCTATGGAAGACAACAGGCTAGGACAAGGAGAGGCACGCATTAGTTCCCAGGAGAGGCTGAACAGGCCCCCACTCCACAGACAGGCAGGCGCTATTTGCTAGCGCAGGCTGAATAGGCCCCTGCCCTAAGGAGAGACACATAATTCCTAAGCGAGGCCAAACGGGTCCATGCTTCAAGGACAGACACGCATCGATTTCTAGGGAGGGCTAAAGAGGGCCCCATGGAGAGGAGGCCCTGCAGGGCCTGGAGCCAGCGCCTAGCTGGGCCTCCGGCAGAGCCAGTGCCAGGCGGTGCCGCTGGAGCCTCCTGGGCGCCTCTGCTCTGTCCGATGTGACAGAACATTTCATGAGGGCTGGCAGAAGAGAGGGCCAACCCGTGCGGTGCCTTGAGCGGTCGCATTTTGAGGTTAACTTACAGCAAACCCCACCTGTGTTATGCGGGCTGATGGGCTCAGCTGTGTCCTGCAGCAGGGCTGCTGCAGAGGCAGCTGGAGCCGGCCCCCTGCTGCCACCACCTTGCCGCGGACATCCAGTACCGTCGTAAACAGACGTGGAGCCCCAGACACTTACATTAATTTATATAGCATTACCAAACAACAATATTTCATGCTCCTTTGTGGTAAGCACTGTACAAAACCCAGGAAACCTCTGACCTTAAAAAGTGAAGGCCTAGGATGAGTGTGCAGTCAACAACATAGCTGAGGAGCAGTGAATTTCAAAGGTGTTTAAAAGAGGTTGCAGTCAAGTTTACACGCCATCAGTTATTGTTATCACAGTATGCCACCACTCTCAAGACTACGTCTTCTTCTCTGTCTGGATTTTTTCATCTTACTGCCTCCTTACATCATACCATTGCAGTCCCATTTTCTGCTCCCCTGGATTCCTCCTGCAGCCAGTCATCCATTGAGGTACAATGCCATTGTATTTTTCATCTCTTTCCCATCTTCCCTTTTCAAAGCTTTTCAATTGAGTGAGGATCATATTTCAGAGACTACTTCTTTTTCTTGGCAAAATCTGATATTCCCCCTTCCTTGATAAGTAATGTGTGCCATTACCATGCACAGCCATCTCCTCAAAATGTCGTTTCAAAATACACCTGAATGCCTTAGTGCACAGTCTGCAAATGAAGGACCAATTTTATAAATACCTTGATTTTTTTCAGCCTTTATCTGTCACACTGTATGTCCTCAGGAGCTTTAATGACCTGTTGGAGACAGAAGGCAGAAAGATAAAAAACAACACTGAGGAGAAAAGTTTAGTAAAAACACAATTCAAAGCCCATTTCATCTGAGGCCATACATTAGCATCTAATATCTGCCTCACAATTTAAATGACAGATACTTCTATCTAGATCTTCATGGCTAGTCTTCTTGTGTACCCAGTTATGCAGAATAGCAGAGATCAGTGTCCTCAGGAAGCCAGTTAATAGCATCTTGATGTATTCATAGGCTGGGACGTGGAGTGCAGCAGGCTGGAGGCTACTTTAATAAACTACTGGCACATTGTCTTACACAGGATCGGCTGCTTCAGCCCCTTCTCAGCCCAGACAGTTTGCTCCAGGAGGTATCAGGGGTAGAAGAGTATTAGCACTGGCAATGCTGACTGTATGCATCAGAGCAACCAGCACCAGCCTTATGGCCTTTCTGCCTGAGAGAAGGGATGTGATCCTCTGTATAGAGGGATCTTAAACATGAGATATGGTTTTGTCACTTTTTCATTAAATCACTGTGATCAGGTTTTACTGGGGTTTTGACTGGCTTTCTGCCTGCAGGATTCCTCAAGGGAACTCCCTTCCTCTCTCTGCCCCTATATGGGCAAATTGGGGTTTCCACAAACCTAGCTTGAATCCTGAAGAAATTAGATTCTGACTTTCAGTGAAAGTAACTGTAGACTAGGCCCATGAGAATTTGTTCTTGGAGAATGAAGTGAACTGAAAGCTATATGAGCGTGTTGGGAAGAGGGAGATGAAATACGCTTCCATGGGAGGCAGAGGACAAAAATAATAATTCCATTATGTTCATTATTCAAAAAAGACTTGATGGTTTGAGTCAATTTAACAACTTCAACTGCCTGAAATCTAGGTATCTATTCTTAGTAAAACATCTTTTTTAGGTACTTAAACTAGGTGCCTACCATTTCACTTTTCAGAGGACCATGGATGTCTCACTGAGGCTTGACATACCACTTTTAGGAAGTAGCTATAATATGGGAAGAAACCTGCCCTTGGAGGACAGTAGCTCCAGGATAAGGTTAGAGAATCTGCTCTGGGCTGGCTTAGGAAGAGAAATCTTACCAGGTAAAGGTCAGGTGGCAGATGTTGTCTGTGTTTCCCTTGTACTATTCTTAGCACCATTGGATAATAGGCAACAAAACTCCAAAGTGTTCCAGGCTAATTCATGTCAACAAATGGAGCATAGGCATCCAGCACATAACCCAGATGAACGGGGTCTCCAAGGATAACGTTCAGAGTTAGTTACTGGCTCTTGCCCTCAGCCTTCGCCCACCAAGGAATGCATCTCTCCTTCTTTGCCTCTCCCTCCCCATCATCAGAGGTTACAATTTACTCCTTTCTGTGGATTTACACGGTCATAAAACTCTGCCTGCACTAGGAAGTGTGAAAAAATCCAGATCATAAAAAATACAGTTCTAAGAGAAGTCTTTTTCAAAACCAAGATCATTTGACAGAAGCAGGAATGAATGGGTGGGGATGGGTTGGGGGTGGGAACCACCTGAGCTAGGTGTAATAAACAGAATAGGCTTTTCTCCGTGCTCACAGTCTTGTTCCTTTGACTAAGACCTTGCCAGAGTGTGCAGCTGGCTCTCTGTAAAGAACACAGTCTGATGCTGATGTGGAGCATTTGCCTACAGAGAAAAAAAAAAAAAAAGGCAAAAAATAATAAGTAGCCGATCTCTGTTTACTGTCTACTTTATACGGCTTGGTGTATAAGAGCAGCAAGAAGACGAGTTCCTGTCCCTGAAGAGGAATTTGCAAGACCAAGACCAAAGTAACCTTGGGGGCTACATTTCACGTGTCTGTGATTATATTGCCTGAATAGGTGTTCAGGGACATATTAGTCATAACAGACTATTCTGCTTGTCTTCCAGCTGGCCACCTAGAAGAGCATAGGTCTTATGTAGGACTTATGCCATAGTTTTTATGTTGGTACAGGTATGCTATAGCATCCTGGTACACTATGGCACCTCAAGTGGACAAAAAATTAGATATGAGCTGTCAGTGTGCACTTGCAGCTTGGAACACCAATCGTATTCTGGGCTGCATAAAAAGAAGCATAGCCAGGAGGTTGAGGGAGGTGGTTCTTCCCATCTACTCTGCTCTCATGAGACCCCACCTGGAGTAGTCAGTGTGCACTTGCAGCTTGGAACACCAATCGTATTCTGGGCTGCATATAAAGAAGCATAGCCAGGAGGTTGAGGGAGGTGGTTCTTCCCATCTACTCTGCTCTCATGAGACCCCACCTGGAGTACTGTATCCAACTCTGGGGTTCCCAACACGAGAATGACACGGACCTGTTAGAGTGGGTCCAGAGGAGGGCCACAAAAATGATCACAGGGATGGAACACCTCTCCTACGAGAACAGGCTGAGAGAGTTGGGGTTGTTNAGGGATGGAACACCTCTCATATGAAGAAAGGCTGAGAGAGTTGGGGTTTTTCAGCCTGGAGAAGAGAAGGCTCCAGGTGGACCTTATTGCATTCTTTTAATAAATAAAGGGGGCTTAAAAGAAAGATGGAAAGAGATTTTTTACTAAGGCTTGTAGTGATAGGACAAGGAGCAACAGTTTTAAAATAAAAGTGGGTAGATTTAGATTGGATGTAAGGAAGACATTTTTTTTCGCTGAGGGTGGTGAGACACTGGAACAGGTTGCCCAGCTTGAGGCCAAGTTGTAGATGCCCCATCATTGGAAGTGTTCAAGGTCAGGTTGGATGGGGCT
Source organism: Scopus umbretta (assembly GCA_013400535.1). NCBI lineage: Eukaryota > Metazoa > Chordata > Aves > Pelecaniformes > Scopidae > Scopus > Scopus umbretta. The sequence continues at coordinate 6,729 of VZTL01002613.1, read as the reverse complement.
TTGAGTAATATGATCTAGTGGAAGATGCCTCTGCCATGGCAGAGGGGTTGGACTAGACGATCTTTAAAGGTCCTTTCCAACCCAAATGATTCTATGATTCTGATTCTATCACACTATATAGTCCACATCTCTGTAGGCAAATAATCCTGCCTCCAGTCCAGGTTCTCATTTTTTTGGTGGGGGAAGTGACTTAACCATAATTTGAGTCTTGGAAGAGGTAGGAACACTGTAAAGGTAAAGAAAAAATACAAATTTAAGGGCAAATGAAAGGACAAGAGTATCTATGAATGGAGTGATGCTTTCTGTGGATGCATGTGATGTGGTTTCAATCTCACTTCCTACACATGGCAGAGTTCAGCTGCTCTTCCATTCAATACGACTGCTTGTGGAACTGCTCCAGCAGGAAAACAAGCAAGCAGTTGCATCAGCTGAATGCATGGGACAGTAAGTTGTGGCTCAGGGGCAAGAAACAGTGACTAGAGAAGAAACTTCATATCATCTATAACACTGTAGAAAAGTCTGTTTGAAATTTCTTTAGGTGAGCTCAGAATCTGAAAATTGTCTGTACTGAAGATGGACTTATACGAATGTTGCCACTGCATTTAAGAAAAAGGGTTATGAATGATCTGAATGGAAAGGGGGAGTCAACTTGCACTTTGCAATGAGTGAAAGCTCTTCATTTCCTGTCTCAAGAAGGCCAGTAGTCCAGCTCTTAGTGCAAACCCGTATACCTCTCAAGGCTCCGTCACTCAGGCATTTTACTGCTATTCATTACATGTAAATGTTTCTTTGTCCCAACAGAAACTTGCAGCTGTCAACACAGCCAACGCTAACTACCAGGAAATGATCTGTCTGAGAAGGAAATGTTGCAAGCTATCAAGTCCCCACAATGTGCTAAAACATCCATAAAGGCAGACTGCCAGGGGTTTATTATAAACTATGGACCATATGTTCTCTTGGCTTCCATAATTCTGAACACGGAAATGTGTCATCAAATAATCCCGAAGTGAAGGGAGAATATACTGTGCAGGGGAAGAATCATAATGATACTTCACTGGGGTGGTACCCCAATATCCGCTTTCCTGAAGAGTGTAAAGGCTAAGAAGACCAACAGAGATCTAAAATGGGGTTGTTACTAAGTGTGGATAGGAATAAACCTGGCAGGCACTCCACCATATGGCAGCCTCAGGAGATGTGATAGATGTCTGAGGAAAATCTGCTGTCATTCATGCTGGTACAAGAAACAATAGCCTTCTAATATATGTATCTCTCTTGGCTATAGTCAAGACAGGTATGTCAAGATGCGTATGTTTCACAGGACTCAAGGTGAAGCAGACAGGTAACCTCACCATCCAGTCTTGCTGACCATGTGTTGAACTAGCTCCACATATATGCAGTGTAGATACAATTGGTGTTGACTAAGAACTGAGTCTGACAAGACAGATCCACATAGGAAGGAGACTGAACTGAGGCTACATCAGTCTTTACCATTCCAAGCTGGTAACCTTTCTTTATAGGCTAATGTATTCCTATGCTGATACCAGACAGTGCAGGTAACACTGCCTGTTCATCTCCTGACTTCTGCTATTGCAAAACACTGAGCTGCATGGGCTATGGCAATTTTTTCTCCATTTACCTGAGAGCTGATGTCACTAGCACACAGAATGACTCTCACAGTTCAGTGCAGAGCCCTTCAGAGCTTGAAAACATGTTGACAAGCAAGCACTAAGAGTGAATCAGCAGTGCCTGAGGTGGGGAGACCAATCAGTCCATTAGAAACAGAGATTGCAGGGCATGGTAGATAGCTTCAAGCATATGCTTCTTGCTAGGTAAGATTAGGGGAGAAGCCAAGTTTGTTCTTGCACAGTATGAGGTTGGCCAATAGATTACAAAACAGAAACATAGTTATGAAGGACACACAAACCAAAATGTATTTCACCGTAGCACAATGTATCTGAATCTCAGCTTTGTTCTTAGCTGCTCCGTAGGATTGTGCTCCAGGAGCAGTCTTGGCTGACTGTGCAGAGGGAACAGCTCCAGCAGTTACACCCTCTGAGGTGATACTGACAGAACTGAAACCAGTCCTCTCTTCACTGAAGATCTAATGCCTTGGCTGCCTTGAGGGGCTGGCCACTTTCTATTTGCTTCTTAAGGTTAGTAAGTGTTGCAGAAATTCTTTTATAGAGGATTACATATATGAAAGGTTCTTAAATATATGAGTTCCCTCCTAGACAGAACAGATTCCATGACTTTTGGTATAATATCCATATTAGGGTTTATACCAACTATGGTTGTGAGCACTTACACCTCCTTCACCATTTCTTGGGATACATAAAATAAGCTCTATAAAAGGACATTCAGAGGGACATTTCTTTCTTTTTT
>VZTL01002612.1:2684-18486 GCA_013400535.1 Scopus umbretta | reverse complement strand
TTCAGCCTGGAGATGAGAAGGCTTAGGGGGGATCTATCAGCAACGTGCTAATACCTACAAGGGGGTTATCAAGATGATGGAGCCTTGTGGTGGTGCATGGCAGAAGGATTTGTGACAGTAGCCTACATTGAAAGAGAGGTTCAAACCAGACATAAGGAAAAATTCGTCCGTGAGGGCAGTCAGGCAGCATAGCAGCAGGCTGCCTGGAGAAGTTGTGCTGCCTCTATCACTGGAGGTTTTCCAGCCCTGACCAGGCAAAGCCTGGCCACCCAGCTGAGCCTGTCTGGGGCGGGAGTTTGGACTGGAGACCCCCTGAGGTCCCTCCTAACCTGAATTGTTCTAGGAATGCTTAGAATTACAAACCTGCCTGGGTAGGAATACTTTGCGTCATAACTACTTAGCAGAAGCATACTGGAAGTATTAATAAAGGGATTTTTAGCTGACATGGTCTGTTGACTTCATGTCTAATGTTAAGATTCCACAAGAGCTACTCCACGCTGTAAGAGCTGTTAGAGAGTAGAATTGTCATCAGCCAAAAAGGGGTTTGCTCTGACATCTGGCCTTCCATGTGAAACCCTGGCTTTTCCTTGCAAGTGGCAGGGGAAAGTAAAATCCACGAGATGAGTTTTGCTTATAATAATGCATGAAATGACTTTCATTCTTAGACACGTTTATTGCTACAGAAAAGTAAGTTATGCTAAAATGGATTAACACAGACATAGATCAATTATTTCTGAGTGATATGTAGTCCTGCTTTTTAGCAGCATTTTACCAGAAAACATCACAAATATAATTTCTCCAGTGATTTGGAATATAACTCTGGATGCATTTCTTTAAAGCTGGTCCATGAATTTTAAGTTTAAATTTGTAGCATTTGTGTGAAATATGTTACTTTTCAAGTAGAGACAGTGGCACTACAGTAGAAACGTTGCAGAGGAGAAAAATACCTTACAAAGAAAATAATAATGAAAGAAATATTTTAGAATAAAGTGGTGGAAGCCTCATTCATTACCACCATGAATTTTTTTTTAAATATATGCATGCAAGACTGAAAAGGGATGAGTGACATTCGGCAGTACAGAGACACTGCTGTACAGAGGTAGAGGCACTGTTCACACCTGAAGTGTTTGGGACGTTGAAAGGACCCAAGAAAAGAGAGAAAGTTTTGCTTCATTATATAATAGTGAGGTAGTAATACTCAGTGAACAAGTAATGTAAAATTATTATAAGGATTTCTCACTTGCTAAGATGTCAAATCTTGATTAAATTAGTATTATGTAATGAGTCTCCTAGATCTGTTCTTCTTCGGAACACTTGTCTTGGGATCGTAACACGAAACTGGTATCAGAAAGGACTTCTAACAGCATTGTAAAAATAGTTTTCTCTAGGTGATACAGATCGAATGAAAGACCCGAAACTGTGTTTGAAAGAGAAGGATGTTCAGTCTTATCAGCTACTCCGGTATACTGCCAAACAAAAAATAACTGTGTTGCCCATAATCTAAATTATCTCTACACTATTAGCATATTCTAAATTAGCTCTACACTATTAGAACTACCGATTCTTTGAAGTGCTAGGTGTCAGTTAAAGCGGTTTCTCAGTAGTATTCTGTTTCAGCTCTCTCTCGAAAACAAAGCTGATAGCTTATTTATTCCTTCTCCAGGATGAAATGATGTTTGGCTAAGTCCTCTAGTCCAGGACTCGTATCTAGTGAAGCCAGATTCACCACTGTGCTCACTGAGGAGGAATAAAATGCAGAAGCTGCAGGAATTCAAAGAGAGGCTAATATTCTTCTCTTCAGCCACGTCAAACCCATTCCATTTTTCATACTTAGTTTCTCAAATATGGAAATAATTGGAGCTGCAGAAATAATCATCTCTCCTGAGTAAACAAGCTTCTTTTTTTGCATATGGCTTTCTCCTCTCTCTTGTATTTTTATAAAAACGGAGTGACAGAAGAACATGTTTTCAACAGCACATTACATAAAATATTTAAAGTAGCTTTCTATAAATGGATTTTAAAATTACTTGGTGCTCAGCATAACATTCATTTCTTTAGCATGGATCTCCTACCTGCTACTGAGAAAGACAGAAATGTGCTACATGCACACTGTAGGAATTCCAAGACATATGCGCAGAAGTGAACTTGTATTTACACACAGCTACAAATGTATAATCAGCTGTAAAGCTTATTATTAAAGAAGAAATAAATTTAATTCACCTCATAATTGAAGGTATTGGTAGCCCATTGATTGCATTTTTTTAAACCCCCCCCCTCTTTTCCAGCCATCATACTTTTGTAAGAGAAGTAGATGAAAATAAGCATCTTAATATTCTTTTTAGTATACGTTCATTGATTTTTTCCTTAAATACTTGATCTGACAAGGCTAAGCAAGTTCTCTCAGCTGCAATTTGGAATTAGATATTTCTTTCTCCATGGGGAAGTTTAGCATGGAACTAAATACCACGATGTATTCCCATTGAAATGGATTTTTCTTTTTCCACCACTGAGGGGATGCACCTGCACACTAATTTGGACTCTCTTAGCTATTGTGTAGCGCTTTGAATGGCATCAAAATATTTACAACCAACCAAAAAGAAATAACCAATTTAACTAAATATTTATGGACTAACTGAAGTAGTTGAGAACTAGGATCAAAAATAGGCAGCAGTATAGTTTGCTTCATTCTTCATCCTTGAAAAGGAAAATAAATGGAAAGTAATTTACAAAGCAAACACAATGAGAAGTGCATGATAACCTTGTAATGCTGACTGGTAATTCTGAAGGAGTTGTTTTGTGATGAAAACTGAGTTTGAGTGGTGGGCACTGTTTCTGAATCAGACACCTTTATCCCTGAGTGATGTTAGATGAGAGCTGAGCAGCTGAATTATGTATTATTATCAAATAAATATTAATTTATTGCATGAAGAATTAAAATACTATTTTAATTAAAAAGCAGCTGTGTATAATCTTCCAGTAGGCTTTATACTTTGCATATCTACCAGAAACAAACCCTCTATACTCTTTCCCCAAATACGATGTACATTTTTGACTAGAATTAGATGTTCCATATTTCTCAGAAATAGAGTAAGGATTGTGCCACAGTCTTTCTACTACAAGAGTTTTATTTTAGAGTATGAGTATCGTATTCCTGTGCATGTCAAGTTGGTTATAATGTAAACTGGAAATCTGCATTTACCTGCGTATTTACATAGTGAGTTATGAGCAATAATAGAAATTAATGTTTTAGTAAAGTGGCCTTCCACCTAGGCAAGCACAAGTTAGTATTCTTCCCCAATACAGGTCTGTGTTACATGTGGCCCTGAAGGTCTTCTGTAACACTAGGGATATTACTGAGATTTATCTTTGAGAATCAAGGCTCTTCCCACTGTTTCTGCAGGAGATGATCTGAGCCTATTTTTATGACAATTCCTGCTCTGGCAAATTTAACATCTCTCCAGAGTACACATTGTGTGACAGCTACATGGAGTAGAATCAGTCCCTTACTTCTCAGTATCTCCTTGGCCTTGCTCTCTGTTTTGGGTAGACGCCAAACTGAGAGCTACTTGCTTCTATGATGGACCTGTTTGTGCTGCAGCAGCAGCTCTGGCTCAGAAAAAAGCTTCTGGAAAGCAAATGATTTTGCCCTGAATTAAACCAAGTGTTAGAGATTTAAGATGTCTTTGTGAGGATTGATACAATTTATATTATAAATTATGTGAAGCTACCATACAACCTTCTTCCCCAGGTAATTTGCCAAGATCCTCTCTAGGTAGTCATTAAATAAGGAAGTATGGTATGGCATCAAAGAGCTTCGATGGCAAATAGTGCAGAAGTCAGCTGCAGAGCGTATGGGAAGACAGAGCTTCCCATAGATGTGGAGTTTATCCAGTTTATCCAGTAAGAGACCTTTAAAACACTGACCTGGTTTTAGTGAATGAAAGGTTATCCTCAGTTACTATTGCATATGCACTACACTTACAGATTTAAAATCTTATAAGCAGAAACCTGGCACTTGAAATTACACAGATATACTTCCTAAAGTACTTTAAAAGAAGTGAGGGAGTTTTAAAGACAAGCTGGACTGTCATAAAAATTAGAATTACTGGATTTTCTTCAAAGTTGGGTTTGAAGATTAAGTTTCCAAAGCCCACAGATTTCAGATTCCAAAAGATTAAGGTGTAACTATTCCTAGTAGCTTTATTGTGCTTTCTGGATTTTCAGCCCCAAATAATTCAACTGGTTCTGATAAGCTTGACAAGAAAAAAAACACCCCACGCCTTTAGATGAAGATTAAGGCCTATGAATGTCATGCCTGAATGATGTTAGAGAAAGCCATGGATAACTTAACTGTGGAGAAATAATACCCCTAATTAAAACAAAATCAAAACCCTTTTATCCTTCTGTAAAAGGTTGATAAATGGGATCCCTTCTGTTTAACTAGATCAGCTGGGAGGAGGGCTCCTTGTTACTAAAAGAATTATTTTTTTTTTTCCTCTGACTGATTTCCATTCTAAAATTCTTTAAAAGTTATAGTAGGCTTGGAAAAGTAGATGGCAAAAACACCTAGTAGAAGTACATTTCTGCATTTAGCTGGTAGAGTGTGTGGCAAGACTTTTATCAGGTGAAAGCTGATCTCAAAGAGATTACTTGAATACTCAAAGTATGTAACTGCTGAACTGAGGCTTCAGTCACCAAGCTTACTCTAACTGGATGAAGATTTGAAGTGAATTCTTTTTCTTGCCCCTCAGGTTTCCTACTTCAGAGACACCACATCATGTCATCATGATCTTCACAAGAAATTCTTGATGGAGTAACTCTTGATATTCAAATGCTGGGGTTTGTTACTCTCTTTTCTAAGTGTTGTAAATATTTTATTTAGTTTTATCTAGTTCTTATCTTCCAGATCAGGAAACTTTGAATGTTCAAAACACAGATTTATGTGAAAGTTGATAAACTCTGTTGTGAGTAACTAGCTCAGCATACAAAGAGCGGTAATAATGGTTTCAAAATTGTTCTCTTAGTATCGAACAGGATATGCTTACAAGCAAGTAAACTACATTTTATTATAGTAATTAGGGACACTTGTAACTAAGAAGTAAAACTGAACAATGATGTAAAAAAATTATTATCAGTGATATGTAACCTTTACAATTTTCATAGAATTATAGAATCATTAAGGTTGGAAAAGACGTCTGAGATCAACTAGTCCAACTGTCAACCCAACACCATCATGCCTACTAAACCATATATTGAAGTGCCGCATCTACACATTTTTTGAACAGCTCCAAGGATGCTGATTCCACCGCATCCCTGGGCAGCCTGTTCCATTGCTTGACCACTCTTTCAGTAAAGAAATTTTTCCTAATATCCAATCTAAACCACCAACAACTTGAGGCCATTTTGCCCTAGTGTTCATAAATTTCAAAAGATGCTCAAGAGCGTTTTATATGCTATGTGTGGAAAAACACACCTCTTACTTGCTTTGTCTAAAATGCCCATTCTTAAACCTCATGAGCAATAATTTGTAAATTTAAGGACTGTTCTGGTCATAGAAATCATCTGTATCTTTTCTCTCACACTCAAGATGATTTTTCGATAAATTATTTACAACCTTTTTCTACAATAAAGACACTCACATTCTGTGCTTACAAACTAGCTTGATTATGCACCAAACGGGATACTACGCCTTTTATGAAATTCATATGCATGACACACTGAAACACAAGTTTATGCTGATTTTGGGAAGAATGTATTTTAGCTTTCAAAGGTAGCCCATTCTCAAAGTACATCTCTTACCTTGGTCCAGAACCAGGCCTGTGCAACACTAATCCTGATCCCTTCCAAATTTTTAAATACTGTCAAGGGAGTTGGGTTCCTGTCGAGAACTGGGAACCCAGCATTCTGCTGAATGCAAGCTGTGTTGCAATGATTTGAGTTTGAGCATAGTGGGACATTTTCAGGCCCGATGCACTTTAATTTGGACAGCTGATGATCCTGCAATATTCGCTGTTCAAGTCAAATCTGGATGTCTGGCAAGCAGGTCTCAAAACATCACCTCCGTGAATAATAACAGTGCAGTCACCAGATAATAAGCATGGTCACCAGAACTTACAGTTATAGCAGGTTATCTTAGTCAGGGCAGATAAACTTTGCTCTTTTCCTTCTACCCCTGACGGTTTTAGTTACTGTATCAGTTTCAATAGACTACACTACAATCAAGAGGTATGCATCTTGATTTTGACACATTAATTGAAGACCAGAAATAAACTCGAAGTGCTCTTCTTTATCCCCCCTTAACCACATTTTTTACGGAAAGCTTCTATAAAATGGAACTTGCAGTCAAAATATTGCAGTTTTCAATACATTTAATCTCAAAAGAAGCCTTCAACTATTTGAAGGTAATAAAAACTTTACAAAAGCTGTTTTTATTTGAATATTGACACTTGTGGAAATCTTTTGGGGCTTCAACACAACTTCAGCAAAACCGTAAACCCAGCACTGTTAATTTTCTGGAAAGATGCCAGTCCATCTTTCTTCCTTCCTGAAGCATAACCAAAATCCTCTCTAGTCTCCAAATCTGTATGCTCAAATCCCCCAAAATACATTGGTAAGATGCTGTGATTTGTATTTGTACATGTCATGGAATAGACGGGCGATAACTATGTGGACCAGAAAATCCTGAACTGATGTTGGAGATTAATCAGCCACATTCAAAGTAAAACCCTGCAAGCAACCATCTCTCCATTTCCAATGCAGTCACAGTGAGAAATACAGATTACAAATGTTGTCTGTGCTGCTCTGCAGAATGATGCCAAGGGCAGGATCAGAGCTACGCCAGCCATCTGTTTGAACTTTCCTACTGAAGCGTTTCTGTGGCTGCTTCCAAGTGGTCGCGTTGGTACTGAGGCAGAAGGAAAACCTGAGCAGTCCTGGTCCTTTTGGTGCCTCTACCTGCACTGTAGATAAGACATGCCACTCAGTGCAGCTTTCAGCTCTCCTGTTAAAGGAGCAGCCGCTGCCTGAACATTCACACGCCATTCAGGGAGTCAAACACACATTACCCAAGACTTTAACTGCGACGACTGGCATCCCTTCGCAGCGGGCAGCTCTGCTGAGCTGATGGGAGCCCTTTGGACTCCCCATACACTCACTTACTCTCTCTCGGGCGCGTTCTCTCCCCTCAGGCTTGACCCTAGGTTTCCCTGAAGCAGAGTCTTCAACACGATGTACGCCAGGCGGATTTACTGAGTGGCACAGCGGTGTATGACAGCTTGAGCCAGGTGTCTCTGGAGAGGGACCCTGAACAAAGAAATCCTGGGGCAGTTATATCCTTACAATTTGAGTTCTCCTCCCCTCACATAATGGTTTGGTCCAATAGCAATATTTGGGTCCAGGGTCTTCTTATCTTTTTTTTGATCCTTTGTCTCCTGTTCCGGTCCAGGAAAGCCTGAGCCGGGAAGATTCGCTGTTATACCCAGAGTGTGACTAAGACACAAACAAGGTCAAATGCCGCTAATCAAAAGAGATTTATTGATCACTTATCTAAACAAAGGATCTCCTTATTGTCATAAGAAAATAGCAATAGGAGAGGGAGGAAAAAAATAGAAAAGAGGAAAATCTAGCAAGCAGTCAGCACAGAGTCGCAAGAGATAGTCACCACCATGGATCCAGCGGTGTCCCATCGGTCCGCAGTTTCCGTGCACTTCTGTGGTGGGGGTCCCATCGCTGGTTGATCGCACAACCCCATATAGGGTATTCAGGGCGATTGTTTCCCAGACAACGGTACGTTCTGCATTCTTGCACATGCTCTCAACCTTGGCACGTGGGTCCCATGGAGTGCACGTGATTACCGTGTGATCATTTGCTGTGGATTGTGCATGCCTCTGCAGGTTGGGGTGGTCACCCGTGCCTAGGTACCTCTCTCAAAGCACCGTGACCATTCTTTGACCCCGGCTGTAACTGGTGTCAGGTAGCTCCTTATCTGTTCTGAGCTCAGTTAAATCATCAAGGAGTCTTGTGATGAGCTCATCAGGGTTGTAAACAATCTTTGAGGCAGTTAGCTTAAGATACGGCCTCTCACATCTCCCGGCAAAATACTCCTTCTCCTCCTTTACTGGATACAGCTTCTGCTGATAGTTGTGGCTACCTTATCTTTTTGGTTTGCACCCGTTTCAGGGCCTTCTTTCATGAAGCTACATAGGAGTTCAGCATACCCTCAGCCTATCTAGGTGAAAGTTCACAGCTTGTAGCCCAAGGCTTTAAGAGGCCCTGCTACTAACACTTTGTATTAGACTCTGTCTGAGCTAGGTAGTGCCTTCTGCAACAGTCCCATCCAACCTTCCACTGATGATCTCAAGAAGAAAAAACTATCGGCATTTCATCCATTATGCCTGTTGCAAGACTGCATGAATTTTATAGACACCCTGAAGTCTGAATGAATACATACGTGGGACGGAGAATATGAATGCCAGCATAGAAAGCACTGACCTAAATCCTCGCCCAGCTTAACTCTGTACCAGTGCTCCTGTAATGAACAGGTATGTGATGTTAGATCAAGCTGCTGAGAGCAGTGACACTTAAACTGGGGGCTGTTGCTATAACTGCTTTTTCCTACTGATGATTTTTTTCCCTGGAGATGAATAATATTTTTATAAGTCAGAATTATTTTCATTTTTTAGCTTATAAAGCTGCTTTTCCTCCCAAAAACCAAACAAGTGCATTACATTTCCGTACAAGAAGTCCAGCATATTTAAATAATGTCAGGATTGAGCTAAGCAAGTCATACTAATATACCAAAATAATCTTTACCGGTTGCTACTAAAAGGCCGTGGCAGATCTGCTTGTATTTGTCTCCTTTTTGAGTTCATTGTAACATTTGCATTAGAACAACCCAGCCCTACTCGCAGCACTCCCTTGCATTTTATTCTGTCCTTAGAGGAACATTAGAAAAGTTAGCAAGGTTACTTAATGCATCCCTGGAAGAAGCTCCAATAATATACCAAAGGTCACTGCTCCTTTCAGTAGGAATGCTTTCATCCTAATGAAGATAAATATAAATGTATTAATTGAATTAACTGAAAGGTATTAATTTTTAACTCTGAACAGTCTCCTTAATGAGTTATTGTCAGAGCAGCATAGGAATGTAAAAGATCAACAGTCTATGATAAAGACCTTCAAATTCAGCTGTTACTTAATACATCAATTTTCATCCTATCTGCCATTTTGTCCATGAGCAAAACCAAAACCACTTTCTAACTTACTTGGATAAAAGTGTTCTGTGCAGCTGATTAAATTTACATTCCAGTAGAGAAAGCAAGACTGGATTCCCTCCTCTGCAGTAGAGAAGTCAGCATAATAAGAATTATGCTAAATTTAGCAAATATTGATAAAATTGTGTTTTCATGTGCAGAAATATGCCTACAACTCGAGTTTGAACAGAGAAATTAAATGAAGCTTTCTTTTCATCACTAAGTTTATTTGTAGCATAAATTTAGAAAGATTGATTTGAAACTCTGCAATCAGGATTCAGCCTGCCGTATTGCAAGGAGCGGAAGACAAGGCTGATTTACACAGGTTGTGCAGGTAGGGATGGCAGTTCTTTTCAATGTCTGCCAGCTTCCCCATTAGGGTCCTGCTTAGCAGACCTGGTTCGAAAGTCAAGTTCCTTGGCCTCCTATTCCTCACCATAAAGGCCAACCCTACCCCAGAGGGCCCAAGCTTACTCAACGAGACCTCTCTGTTCCCTTCCTCCTGTCCAGTCACCATTCTTCTCAAGTACTTGCTCCCAGTGGAGCTGCCAGCTTCCCTGGTTTAGGTCTAACCTCTTCTACCTGAAAAAACACGCATAACTTAAAAAGGGAGAACAACATAAAATGAGAAAAGTTGTTAAGAAGAAGCTTGAAGCAGTAGCTAATAGATTAAATCTTTGCAGGTGACGTGAAAGGCTATAAGGACTATTATATCCACTATTACATCCTGTTTCAGGACTTTATTGGCAACTTAGAGCAAATGCATACCATTTATCAAAAAAAAAAAAAAGAATCCTTGAGAAAAGGCAAAATGAAACATTATTTAAAGTAAGAAGGCTTACTTCAGAAAATACATTTTGTCAGCTAAATTTACTCTAGAAATGAAGTGACTAATTACTAAAAGCCTGTACCTGAGAGGTTCCATAGGGTTACATGCCACATCTTGACACAGATGGCTGGCACAGAATGTTCTGTAAGGCTACTATAAACACTCACATGAGTTTTCAGCATGAGCTCTGGCTTCACAATGACCAGTTGTCTTATTAATTTTCTGTCCAGTGGCGAGCACTGATAGGTTCAGTTCTCTGTTTTGACCGGAAAAGCACAAGAGCTGTTTTTTTATATGTCTGGGTGCTTCCTCAATGTTGGTAAATGCCTTCCTGTCCCGGTAAATTAACAAGGTACTCGACTGAAAAGCACTTTACAAGGAAAAAGCTATGAGTTAATAGAAACACTAAGATTCATACTTAACTGAGTATTCATCTGGTTTTCTCCATCTGTGCAACTAAAGAGAACAGAAATGTACCAGAAAGTCTTTCCTAAAACAAGAGAAAAACTACTTCATACTAGGTAGACTCTTAAAGCATCTTTTACCCAGCTGTATCTCAGCAACTTCCAGAAAAGCAGTAAGTGGTACAAAAACCATGCACCTTGCATGACTCCCATCTCTAAAGGACAGTCATGTGTAAGCAGTGGGATGTTTTGCCAGGGCATTAGTTTTCCTTTGTTCCCGCTTAACTGCTTTTTCTTCTTTGTCTGTAAAACAGTTTTGTGTTTTCTCTGTAATTTGCATTTGTTTTCTTTAAAATGTAACTTCTCTGCATTAAAAAAAGTGGATCAAGCTTAAAAACCAAAGTTAAAATAAATTATGAGACAACAAAAGTATTCAAAATGAGAGCTGTATCAGGAGAAAGATAGAGCCTTACCTTTTTCATATTGGTCTTCTTCCTTTACACTGGATTTTTCCATCCTTAAATACTCTTTTGGGCTTGAAATTAAAATAATATAAAAATCTTTACTGAATGAAAGCAATTGACATAAAAGAGTGGGCTATTGTTAATTTTTCTAATAAAAAGCCACATGCCCCCAACCACGTATTTCCATGTACGGATAAAAATGCTGTGCAACAGAATATGCAAGTAGATTTAAAGAGAGATGGAATTATCTGGAGATAATTGCTCATGGGAATTTTTCTGTGTGCCAGTGCACTTCTCTACAGAATCTGGAAAATTAATTTCCAAAGAACCATCAAAAAAACCAACTGTCCAAATATGCTTGTTCACAAGTTGCAGGCAAAACATTCTCTCTTCCATCATACCTTGACAGTAGTTCCTGGTTGGACACATGCATGAGGTGGTATTCCTTTTAGATATTAGCGATTTAAATTATTTTCCACAGACTAACAGTCTCCTAGGTGGGCAACTAGACATAATAAAGGACCCAACAACTTCATCTGCATCAGATGTGTGTTCACCACTCCCTGCTTACTTACTCAAAATACTCAGCTTATGCCAGGTTTCTTGTACACGTTAGTTCAAGACTTGCAGGGGTTGAGTCCTTCAAGCTCTGAAGGCCAAGGCAGCGTACAGCCACAAAATTATAAAACCCAGAAGATGTAAGGACCAAAGATTTACCAGGTAGAGTCCTAAACCTGTATTTGTCACCCTGTACCACTGACTCATTATTGACTGAAGCTTACTTGCACACATAGAGGCAAGAGGATAATTGATTGAATTATGCAGATGAGTATCCCGAAATGTTGACCCGATTGTGTACCTTACATAAATCACAGTCTTGCTAACCCACAAATTAAAAAGTCCTGAGATCATTTCAAAGTTTTTTTGAGATTTAGTTCTTATTTTTGTTTGGTTCTTCATCTCCCCCCAACATATCCTTCATGATTACATATGCAACCACAGCAAGGCAATTTTGGCTATGCTTTTGTCCTTTATCGATCTGAAAATATACTCCTCTTTGTGTCATTATCTACAGCTAGCAGAAGACGCCCTTGTTACTTCTACGCTTGCGAAAGAAAATCTTTTTGTATGATTTCTTACACGGAAATCTCAGCATCATAGATTAACCTCAGCTGTAGCAATGAGGTCTTTACGTTAAAGTAGGACATCATGGGCTTATTCAGTTATTATATTCTATCAGGTTTGTTTGGAACAGAAAATTAAAGCAGGAATGACAGATATGTTTAAGCTGTATTGTTATTTTGAGTATTTTATACCATTCTTTTAAATGGTGAATTATTACTTTATGCAAATAATTAAACATGAATATAAACTTAAGGTATGTATATAATAAATGGTTAGTTGAGCATTCCAGTAGAAATAAATAGACTTTTTCTTAAGAGTCTCCATATTTTAAGTATTTAGTTACTAAATACTTGCGTAATTCAATCATTCAATGAAAATGAGAATTGTGATATAAACACCGTTGTTCATACACATCTGCAAAAAATGTGAAAACTCACTGTTCAGAGTTGTAGCCGCAACCTTACAAATTAAACAGCAGAAACCTGCAAATACCAGTAGGTCCAATTTCTTCTTAACTGTCTTTTCAGTAAAAGCTGCTGACTTTCTGACATCTTCAGAGTTGTCAAAAGGCATTATCACAAAGCAAGCTTAGCCCTTCTAACACTTTCTGTCTATAAAGAATCAGAGAGGGAGTTTTGTGCCTATGGCTTGAAAATAAGGCATACAGTGATCGCACGCATTTATCTTAGTCAAAGCTGTGATGAGATAAAGGGGGTTTTGTACACATGGACATCTGTAATCCATAATGTTCCCAGCAGATTGAATATAAATGAAAATCTTTCCTGGTTTTGCAAACCTCAGTAATGATATTTCATAATTTTAGAGAACATACACACATACCAGAACATATGAACATCAAATAGGCAGATAAATAGACAGGTAGTAGAACACAAAAAAGCACAAACAGATTTCCACATAGGCAGTGTTGTTGACTTTACATCAGAAAAAGCAAAACTATAAAGTCATTGTATGTCCTGCACACGTACTGCTATACATACACAGCAGATACATAAAAATGCAACCTTAAAGCATATATTCACTAACTGTATTTTCACATCTCTCAAAAAATCTGCCGTACACATGTGCCAAGAGCACTCCTACACAGTGCCTATTCTCACATGGAGACAGCAGATAGACACAAATTGTGTGTCACTTATGTAAGCCCACGGTCATAGAGACACTACGGGTTTCACCGTACGGCTTCCACAGCGACGACACGCACCAAGAGCCCTGCCTCGTTCCGCTGCTTTTCGCACCCTTCAGCAAACCCGGAGCATTGCCTCGTCACTTGCCTCTGGATGGCCTCAGCCCAAGCCCTGGGAGACCTTTGGACCTACAGATCCTACTACACTGACGAGACATGAAATCCCACCAAGGGAAAAAAAGCACGGTGGTCCTGACTGCTCCGCTGCATAAAGCCTCTTTTCAGCAGCAACCCTAAAGAAAACAGGCTCTATGCTGCACATGCAGACCTGAATGGAAAAGATGTTCTTAGCAGTCACCACCTGAGCTCTAAAGGCATAAAATGTGTAGAGAAGCTTGAAAACAATTTAAATATGAAAACTGCTACTAAAAGGCGCATGAAATACTGACAAAGAACGTTTAATCACTTACAAAACTTTGTACTTAGCAACTCAGTAAAAGGAGACAAAAATTAAATGTATTTGACTGTTTTGTCCTAGCAGATCTAAGTCACTTCAAAATGCTTCAAAACAATGATTTGGGGCCAGTATGAACCACACAAACATGCATACTCCTCAGAAAAACCTGGCAAAATAGAACAGAGAGGCTTTTTGTCTCAGAAGAAATGTTGATAAATCCAAACCACTCTAATTTATTTGAAAAGTAAGTATAGCCAAAATATTTAAAATGTGCAGACTGAAATCCAACGAATTCTTTCTGTTACTTTTGAGAATTCTAGGAGCAATAATAATAACCTGAGCCAGCCAATCCTCAATATCAGAGGCATTATAAAGTACACAAAAGGAAGTGCCCTTTTGCGTGAGAATTGAGAAGCTTGCTTAAGGTCACACAATCAGCCAGACACAACCACTAATTGAAACCAAGTCTTCAGAATCAGTCTACTGCTTTAATTAGTCGCTCGACCTTCCTAGACATGAAAAATCACGGTCTCCTCTGCCACTGAATTATTTTTTAATTTGATAAAACTGAATTAACGTATGTGCTATTGATGGATGTCATCTATGGACACAGATTTGATACAGATGCTCCTAATATTCTTTCTTCCCCTTGTATTTCATCTGTATGAATCACTGCCTGGGTAGGCACCATCTGTCCTTTGTTCTCTGTTGCCAGAATGGGCCACTTCAGAAGGGGAAAAACAAAACAAAACAAAACAAAAAACAACCAAGGATCAGCTTCAGAATTTCCTAAACAATGCCAATTCGGAGTTTAAGGCAACACAGCTACTTAAAGACTGGGATTAAATCACTGTTTAGATTCCTCGCTATTCAAAGTAGTTTGGGTTTATTACATCTTTCAATACAAGACTCTTTTTCCAGAACCTCTGCAGTTCTTTTGGCCCTTTTCTCAACACCTTTCCAGCGTGCTGACACATGGAAATTCCAGACGTCAGACCTCAATGCAAGTATTTCTGTTGTACTCTCACAAACACTCAAGTATAGCAGTAGCAACATCTAATTGTACCTTTTGGTTAGCGTCCCGTCTATACATTGAAGAATTTCATTTGCCCTGTGACCTCAGGCTTGCACTGGCAGCTCACGTCGAGTTCATTGTCTGTCATACTATAAGAGCATGAATCTCTATACGCAACTGAGACACACTGCTCTGCAATACAGATCTCCTCTTAAAGTTTACTATTCCACTTATTTCTATCATTGCAAATTCTAAGTAATACTTTTCTCCATAACCTCGTTAAGAACCACAGATTTAGCCATGTATTTTTGTAGTTTACCTCTTTGATATTTCTGTCTGCCTACGAAGAATGCAGGCAAAGAAGAGCTTTTTAGAGCAGGGGGGAAAAAAAAAAAAAGGCAGTGATAAACTACTCAACAGAGAGTACCAAGGACTCTGTAAAAGATGAGCGCAGAGGCTGTTAATCAGGAAATCAAATGTGTCCAACCACATTAATACATATATTCTCACGAGGCCGGAGCCTAGCAGAGAGACATTAAATTGTTAAAGAGGGTGGCTATTCTCAGGAGTCGCGCAGGATGGAAACAGCAGAAGAGAGCAGTCACGTCCAAGCTAAAGGACATACTAAATTCAGCGGTGAATTCCTTCGGGCAGGGGCCTTGGGTCCCTTACTCGTCAGCTGACGGGCCCGTCACTGCGGCCTGCAGAGGCCATGGCCGTAGCTCTGTCTGCAGCAAGGGAAGAGACCGGCCAGCCCGAGCGCATGGCTTCCCCCGGCCGGGTCCCCCCACGATGGGCGAGCACCGCGTTGCCTCTTCCCCCCAAAACCCCAAGTAATCGCGCAGCCAGGCGCTTACCCGATTTACTCCCCACCTCGTTTCTAACACGCTGCCTGCCCCTACCACCTACTACCGTCAGGGAAAATGGCACTGGCTCCGTCGCACGCCAACACGCACGGCGGGGCCGGCGGCACCTCACTTCGTCCCCTCACCGGCCATACCTGTAGTATCCCTGGCGCCCGCCCAGGGCTGGGCACACACCCCCCCCCCGGCACCCACTGCATTTTCAGGGCTCTCCATGAGGAAGAAGGCTTAGGGCGGTTGGCGTACACGC
>VZTL01002611.1:0-12047 GCA_013400535.1 Scopus umbretta | reverse complement strand
GCTGAAGTTCTTTTCCCAAATTACCTGTTAAGTGCGCAGCATCCTGCCTCTGAGCACACAGCTGGAAGATGGTAAGCAGCAAGTCTTCTGAGGATGGCATCAGTAGACACCCTTTAACTGAGCTGAAAAAGCTTGAGGCTACATCGCAGATGAAAGATACTGATGGTTCAGTGTTTCCAGCTTCAGAAAGATCCTTAGCTTTAGACAGAGCTGCTTGAAGTTTATCAATAATCCTTTCAACAAAAGTTTCACCAATCAACGATTCTATCGGGGAGAGGAAAAAGACAGCCTGCTTTGACTACTTGATAAACATGATCATTCAAAGGCATCATATTAATACATACCCATTTGTCTTTTATTTACTAATTTTGAATGCAAAATAAAGAGCAAAGTAGTTTCAGTCTAATGTATACCTAAACTCTCTTTCATATGCCACAGTCATCTAGGGTCACCTAGCCAAAGTTTCACATTGCCAAGTATCCTTCCTCTAAACCAGCTGAAGCAGCTTAGAGAAAAGGTATATAAAATAGCGCAACATTGCTGCTGCAAGTTAGTGTTTATGAAATTGAACTGGACATGGTTAATTGGTTCAGGTTAAAAAAAAACAAAACAAAACCAAAACTCCTCAAAAAACAACAACAAAAAAGAAAACAAACAGAAGAAAGCCTAGATGTTACAAACTAAGTATTCTGGAAGATCTCAAATTCCTTTCAACCTTCTACAAAGCAGAAATGTGGTATTCACACTTCACAAACTCCAAGGAATAAATATGCTTACCATTTTTAATGTGTTGCGACAACACTAAGCTCAGGAGGGTCCACCTTTCTGAAGAGGATGATTCTGATGAGGCTAATACAGGTTTTAAACCCAGGTGACACAGATCATCTGCCAGCATTACAAGTCTTTCTCCAAGTGTATCTCCTTTCAGCCAGTCAGAGACTAAGGAAAGTCTTGCTGTGCTTGAGCATGCCTGAATCAAAGGAAAATAAATCTAATAATCTTTTGAGGGTATTAACCTTTGTTACTAACTAAGCATAAGATTAATACATCAAACTTGCCCACACAGAGTGGGAATCATATCATCTGTTATAAACAATAAGTATCTAGATGTTTACATCTGCAACAATGCCCCCAACTTTCTTTACGGTCAGAGACAGCAACTTATGGCTAGGTCAGACCTCTACTTTAAAGTGAAACAAGTCACCTTCTGAAAGTTCTTCTTTTTCCTTTTCTCCAACCATAGAGCCTAGGGAATATCTACACTGGAGATAGAAAAATAACTTCTGGATGACCAGTTTGGCTGAAATTAAATCTATGTACAACATAAAATCTATTTACAGCATCTGAATTTCTCTAAAAAGAAAGGGAAGGTCACAAATCAGAAAAATGTTATTTTCGTTGTAAGTCATTGTAAGTCACAGAACTGTAAAAACTGAGGATTCCGAAAATACACAGTATCTGTGAGGAAAGATATTACAGTCAACACATTGGATTGTAAATCAAGTGCTATGAGTTCTTGTCCAAAGATTTATAACGCACGTCATATTTCATCCCAGGCAATCACTTAAATGTCAGTCTCTCAAAATCCTTTGTGAAAAAGACAGTACACTACCTTTGCCTTGTAAGCATGATGTAAGGGTGATGATACAAATAGCCATTTAAATTATTGGTCTAATACCCAGCTCCATTCTCTCTAGCTTAGAAGGGATGAGACAAAATCAGGAACCCCCCTGGCTCAAAGAGCAAACTGACCAAAAATACAAGGTACAAGGATGCTTTTATTTTGGTATCATCATTTGATTTCTAAGACTGTCCCAGATTTACACACAGTTAAAACAAACAACACTCTGAAACTATTACTACAAGATTTTCAAACTATGGAAATTATCACTATTTAAACAACAACAAAAAAAAAGGTCATTCAAACACATGTAACTCTCAAAGCTAACACCATTCAAAACTATGCAAAACAGGAACAAAAAAGACTTAAGCGGTACCTTTTGAATTATCTGGAGAAAAATAATCCATTTCAGATCCATCTGAAAAAGAAAAAAAAAATCCCACAATATTTAACAAATTCTTTGCCAAAAAGGAAGCATTTAATACCATTTTAACTGTTTGGTTTACAACTTTATTTTCTGCAGGGGATAAGCAGAAGTTGCTTTTTGGCTTCCAAGTCTGTCGCTACCACACAGATCAGTAAGGGACTGTATTTATAGGAAAGGTCACTGACAGCTAGTATAAAAGCATACCGTATAAAGAAGCAAGAACAGAGAAATTCTGATGTTACTTTTTTAAAAAATGATTTATAGCATATAGAAAGGGACATATGTCATAACCTTTCACCCCAACACTGTCGTGTCAAAGTTTCCTAAATCTACCTTCCCTATGCTGAACTTACCCAAGTTCATGTAGAAGATCTTCCATTCCACAGCCCCAAAATAAAATGATTAACCACAGCCCACAAAAAAGTAGTCACTTTGATAAAAACTAATAGCAAAATGTACAAGAGTCATACCTTCGTTAAATCATCAAGAACAATTTTCCTTTCATCATTACTGTTGCAACAATTAAGCACACTGTACAAAACGTCAACCAGAAAATGGGTGTCTTTCCTCCAGTCTTCTTTCAGCCAAGTTATTAAATACATATACAGAAATTGTACAGATGGACTTTCATGATGAGCTTTAATTTTGTTTCGGGATTCAGCTTGAGCAGAGCGGGCATCACTTCCCTGCTCTAAAAGTACTTGAAAAACTCTGTTTGAAGAAAACGAGTTGAGCAGGGCAGAGAGAAATTTCAAATGCTGTTCTGACTTCTGTTCATTGACATACACAATACTCAGTTCAGCAAGGTTGCAGACTAAATTCTCTAAAGGTTCTTTCCTTAGAGGTGAACTATGCTGCAAATCAGCCTGTATTTCAGAGTCACTGCTTCTCACTTCCATGAGCTTTCCATTCCCTGTGTTTCTTTCAGATTCATCCTCATCTGTAAATCTGATTTTTAGAGATTTTCTGTTGTTTGGTTTTGTAGCACTCCTCGGATTCTGAAGAATTTCTAGCATACCAGATATGGCAAACAATGACTTCTCATCAGCATCCAACGTATCAACATGAAGTACACACATTTTTAAAAGATGGTCCCAAAAATTTGACAGCAGTTTCTGGAAAACTTCATCTGTGCCATCATCATTGGAGAGTTCTGCTTTAGCTTCCCAGGAGCCCAGCGTTTCTGCTATTTGATAAAATAACGGTCCACTTTGTAACCTGGGCTCCTTAAGTACAGCATTGGTAAGAGGAATTAGCTATGAAGACAAAAAAAAATATTTATTAAAGAACAGTGATCCAACTAGATGATAATTTTATTCTTTATTACACCAGGAAATTCTGTAATTTTGAAAAGCATTCCAGAAGCAATTCCAAAAACATCAGAATTACACATGCTTAATAAAATTAAAATTAAATAAAATCACCACTTAGTAAAAATGTACAGGGTGGGATGCTTTTTTTTTATTTTTTAAATATAATTTAAACTGCACAGTAAAAGGGATGATTTTATAGGAAGAAAAAATTGACTAAATTCAGTAAGATTATTTTTTTCCACAAAATCTAATGAAACTTTCAACAGAGAAGTAAATCCTCACAGAAATTTATATTTTTCTTTAACTTTTAATTATTAAATCTACATACAACAATATGAAGTATTTCTAATAAATACCTGGTCATATATAAGCATTTGATGAATTTGTCTTTGGTCATCTTCTTCGTCTATTTTCTGTAGTACAGCAAAGCGCAGACATTCCATAAATGCAGTTACAATTGCTGAACTTTCTGAAGGGCTAGCTATTGCTCTCTCACTTGACAACCTATGGAAAGGCAACACCAGAGGGAGGGCAAACTCAGTCACCTACGCTTCTGAGAAACCCAGTATGTATGCAAGGAATGTAACCTTGGTCGTGCTGTTATTAACCTTGGTTTATCTTGTTATTATCCAGACAACATCAATATGACAATAGAAGATCACAGAATCATCGATAGGAGTAAGATCAAAACAAATTCATTAGGACATATATAAAGAGTCAAAACAATAAACCCGGGCATTTAATATAGCTTCTATTAAAATTACTTCTTCAACTAGTTTTAGCGTTCATTAAAAAAAAAAAAAAAAATCTATATAAATAGAGGAAACCTATCCAGTCAAGCATACTGTCTACTGCTTCAGCTGTTTGTCAAAACTCCTCTGCAATTTTCTACTCACACCACAGAGGTTTAGAAGGTGTCACTTTCTGACACTAAAGAAAAAAGAAAAAAACCTAAAACAAAAAGCTACCAAAAGACAGTTTCACCAGAGCCAGTTTGAGTCTAAACAACTGTGATTTATTTGCTTTTTAATGACAATTAGGGCACACAAATTACCATAGAAATATTACAACCATTTTACTACTTGTAATAAAACTCTATACTTTTCAAAACCAACCCATACATAATTCTCTTCTCCAAGAGCTTTGCTAATGGCCACACCAACATCAATTGAGAATTTTTTTTTGTTTAAATATAAAATAACTTATATATGCTTTTGAGTACACAATGAACATGCCTCTATTTAAATTAGATTTGATAGAAAGTTGGTTTTGATGTATTTTAAAGGCAAAAAATGATAGCAGTTTCAGTCCTTTAAAAATCAGTATCACAAGAATTGAAGTTCCCGCATATATGAAATTTCACAATCACAGTGCCAATCCCTAATAATCTCTGTAATAATTACACACTGGTGAGAAAAGCCTGATATCTTCAAAGCCACTCTTAATTTTAAATTAATTTCCCATTTTAAAACTTATCATGGAATAAACACAAAGCTTTGACAAGGAAAGATAAGAGTGCTTTAGGTAAGGAAGATGTAACAAAATCAAAGAGGAGGCTGAAGGTTTAAGATAACAGGGACAGCCACAAAGGACTGACTCTAGTTTTGGATACTTAAAAGTATTATCAAAAATATGATTTTCAAGTATCATTGTGAAAACAGTCTTTTCTCAAATAAACAATTAATGCATATTTAAATATCCTCAAGCCAAATGACACGTTACTTATCTTTAAACGCTTAAAAGAACATTAGTTCTCCTATTTCCAACTGTAAAAGAGACCGATTTAAAAAAAATAAATAAATAAAATAAAATTTGTGGTTCATACCCTTGAATTATAGAGCTGAAAAAAGTTCTGAAATATTCCAGCTTTGGTTCTGCAATTGCAGGAGGTACCTTGCTAATGAAAGGCAAGAGATTTGGGTATATAATGGTGGCTAGTCCTCGTCCACCTTCTCGAAGCACTGTCCATAGCTTTGGCAGAACTCCCTTTTTGGCATTTACATGACTCCAACAGTCCTACAGAAAGAAGCATACTTATTGTAAATGAAACGAGAATACGTTGCCTAGGAAGAACGCCCAAGCTAGACATTTAATCTACTTCACTATGTTGCAGCTGAAAAAAGCTACTGTAAAATTTAAATTCACTTGCCAGTATTTTTAAAAATCGCTTCCTTCCTATTTCCGTTTGTGAATTTAAGAAGCTAATGTGATAAAACTTCTTCTGCATGGTTTAAAATCAATGGGCCTTCCTTGTTAGCAAACTGCAATTAAAGGCTTCTCTTTAATAATGCTTTAAGGAGGCTTCATGAAAATCATTATTGTCACTGGTCCTGTATTTAATTCTGAGTTCTTATTATAAAGAATAAGTGGTGATTTCAAAATCCCAACTTTAGCAGCATCACTAACTTCAAAACTCCCCTCAAAAATCTTCTGATGGTTACAAAATACCTTGGTGCTTTCCCCCCACGCCCCAAAGTTTTTTTGTCATCTGATCGGATTTATCATAGTTCCAGATACCTGTAGTCAGCAAGCTGAATAAAGATTCTTTTTTTTCCCGTTACATTTTATACGAGCAGTTACAAAAGACACCTGCCGCATTAAACCATCAAAACATCCCAGCCTATGGCAACACCACTCATTCTGCTAATAAATTCAAAGCTGGTATTTCACTTGAAGTTTAAAAAAAAAAATAATGTCTAGAACCAAGCACTAAATTAGAAGGGGAAACAAATAAACCCAACGTGCACTGCAGGTCATTTCTGTAACTGGCTTTAATGAAGAAAAAGGTTTTAAGTATTATTTTACAATTAGTAATTATTTTCAGTCAAAGGGATCCAGGTTAATTTAATTAAACTTATAAAACAACTCTTGATTTTCAGACATGCTGGACACAATATATTTGAAAGTTACATTGAAACCCTAAAGAGGAAGAAGGAGCACGTAGCATTGGTAAGTTCATGTTATTAATAATAAAGAAAACCCAGTCAAGCTGTTCTTCCAAATTCTCAGGAGAACAATGGCACTTGGTGAAAAGTTAAATTCGAGTAAAATACCTGCCCCTCAGGTTTACCTCAATAGTGGCGACAGCATAAAGTACAGCTTCCCAAAGAGCAGGACACACCACGGCATCACTGTCATCAATGCTGAGAAGAACAGCAGGACAAACTCTTGGTGCTTCGGTTTTCACTAGCTCAGGGAAGTACTGGCAAAAAGCAGAAGCCAGCTCAAAGAAAGCTGAGCGAACCTGACACAGGCCACAGAAAAACAAAATTTTAGTCAAACACCACCACTCTGTCACTACATGTCATTTAGAACATCCCTTTTAAAGTCACCGTAACTTAAAACACATGGTCCTCATATTTTATCACATCAGCAAAGGTTTAAATATTATTGAAGAAAAATAAAGGAATTATTTGATAAGCCTGTTTAAAACATTAAAGTAATTTGCTTAGTGATAAAGTGCTTATCAAAAATTTTATTTTAATATACTTCCCAAAAGGCATGTTTTCCCAAAAGCACCTTAAAACTCTTTAACAACATACTGCCAGAATCAATTCATCACTCTACACACTATTGGTCTTAGCAGATCAAAGACCAATAAAAGGGTTTTAAAAAATGAAACCGCAAAAGCACTAAGAACACTTGCAGTAAGCTGACAGTTTGTGTCTTTTACATGAATTTGAAACGATGGCAGATTGCCAAGAAGTTGATGATGGTGACACGGAAATAACAAATTAGCCTACTGGGCAAATTTTAGAGCAATATTGTCTAATTAAGGCCTAAAACTTCGAAGGCTGTTTCAAACGTAATTCAGCGAAGTACAAAGTTCATTCTTGTACAATACAAGTAATTAACACCTGCTTAAGTTCGGTATATTATCTTTAACTAAAACCAGCCAAAATAAAGAAGAAATTAAAAAGTCACCTGTGGTACGCTGTGTTTGCTGTATTTCCAAAATTTGTTTTGGGACAGAAGTGACATTAACTTTTCCTCCAATGAATGCATCTCTTTCTTTGGCAACATGCTAAGCAACTTTTTTAAAGCTAACAAGGAACAGGTCAGAATCCGGAAAAATTTGGCTTCCCTTTCTTCCTCTGGTACAGTTCTCAGAAAACAAAACAAAACAAAAAAATTAAAGTGAACCATAAATAAACCAATAGGCTTCTCAAGCTCTTCTAAACTGTTTGAACTAAACTGTCTGTTTTTCTGTGTTGTTCTTCCGATTTCAGATGCCAGCAATGTAAATATGTAAACTTTCCATAGGTTCTAACCCTACCAAATTATATTATAAAGTGTTAGAAAAAGAGAGAGTTTCAAGTCACTTCATCTTCCAGCTGTTCAAAAATGCTACTCCTCAAAGAGCCGAAACAAGAATTAGACAACAGATAACACTTTCAAAAGCATTTATACTTTAGTCCCAGAGAAAGTTCTGGGACCTGGACTCAAATAACTACTCTGTCTCTTGAAACAAAACTAAATCTACTACCTCCAGGGACAGAGAACCCAATACAGACCAAGACTTAAACCATATACATTAAAGCAGGTTAACATACTGGGGGTCACTGAGTGTATCAGGTGTTTCTTTCAGAAGGTGATCTTGAAGTACCTAGGGGAAAAAAAATACATACATACACATGAGAATCTAAGGTTTAGATCTGAATAATATAGCCTATACATCTTTCAGAAACGGCTCTACAATAAAACCTCACAACCTGTGAGCCAAGTCTTTTAAACCCATTTTAGATATGCTAGTGAAGAAGAACATAATTTAATTGACTCCTGCTGAACATCGTAGCAGTGGTACTGTTTGAATCAAAGACTTCACAACACTTTGTAAATTGCAGTCCTGTGACAACGGGCTTCTGGGAAAAAGAAGCCAAACTGAGACAAAGCAAAATGGTTAAGTTTGCGTACGATAGGCCAGCAATGCAAACTTTCGCCTTTTTAAATTCAGTCAATTTAGTTTCATATATGACTGGAGGAAGAGCATTAACCTGGGTCAGAACTGAACTTGTAGAGGCTCTCTGAAACACTGCTCAGCATTCTTTAGTCCTCTACCACTGCAGCTAAACTACTCCGGCATCATTATTCCATCTGTCAGCAACATTATGTGATGACTGAGCATCATTACACAGAAATGCATACAAGAAAATTCACTTCATATTCATTCCTCTGGTTCAGTCATTCTAACGGCAAGTCAAAAAAATAGAGGATGTGTCTTTGCCTCAGTCTTCTCTTCACATTAGCAGGAGCAAAGTTTCAGGTGAGAAAGAAGTTTACCCATGAAGAATTGATGGGGGCAGGATTAGTTTTAAACTTATAATAAAAGTTGACATACCCTCAACACAAAGCCTTACAGAAATACATAGGTGTAAACTCACATGAAGAATTTCATCTTTACAGAATGCTAAGGCTTCAGGTTGTTTACTTGAAGGAAAAGCCTTTTCAAAAGCTACTTTTGCAGCAGAAGCAGCAGGGGAGTAAGTGTCACATTGAGCAATCAGCCAGTATCCCATGATACTTTTTAAGTAAGGAGCTAAGTGTTTCTTTACTTTAAGAATCAGTTGCTCAAAAGATTGTTGAGTTGCTTCTCGCACACGGCGATCATGATCCTGTTAAAGAAAAAAAAAGAAGGAAAAAGAGCAAGGTTTATTGTTTTAAGAAATGTACCTTTGATGCCAGACACTTCAAAGCAGAAGTGATGACAAAAAAAAAAAAAAGGTGTCTCAGTTCAGCCATTTCTACAATGAATTGGGCTATATAGATTTGAAAATATGCAACAATGACGACAAAAATGTCTTGGTATCCCTAGATAAGGGGAGAGTCCTAACTTAGCAGCATCATATTCCCAGTGTGTTGTACATTCAAAATTGTAACCTTTTCTTGATATCCCTAGCTACAGTTTCTATTTCCGTTTTATAGAAACATTTAACAGAAAGAGGCAAGAGAAACAGGAATCCTTGAAGCCACTTTTTGGATTAAAACGACCATCAACCTGCAAGAACCATGCACCATTATCCATTATTTGTGTATGAATTTACAACATCATGACTTTCGACGCTCTTGGCTCCTGAAAGAAATACCAGGAATTGCTCTAACGGATCAGAATAGTGATTCATTTTGTCCAATATCACGTTTCCAGCAGTAGCCAGTCCAGAGAGTTTGGAGATGTATTAAATACATCAGAAAATTATGGATTGTCTGGCTATGCATGGTGTCCTCATGTTTGGGATTTTTTTTTGGTGAGGTTTTTATGTTTGGGGTTTTTTTTTTTAATATTAAGCCTGGTCAGATACTAGACCTAGATCAAAAAGATTTATAGTTATGTTAACAGAACAGTACATTCTCTTTAGCTGTTCTGGAATCTACGTAGAAGAACTTTTCATGAGAAGAAATAACCTTGCCATCTTTTTAAAATAAAGGTTGGACAAACAGCTATCTCCATTGAGCAGTTCATGATTCCACCCACTGCTAATACCGAAA
Organism: Scopus umbretta; assembly: GCA_013400535.1. NCBI lineage: Eukaryota > Metazoa > Chordata > Aves > Pelecaniformes > Scopidae > Scopus > Scopus umbretta. The sequence continues at coordinate 2,203 of VZTL01002611.1, read as the reverse complement.
CATCTCTGCAATAAAGGATGCTACTTTCCTTCAACTTCATGTTTTTCCTAGAAGTCATCAGTAATTCCAACAAAGTTAGATGTACCAACAAAGACTGCCTTAGAGGTTTTCACAGGAAGTATCCAGAGAAGTTTTTAATTTAGAGACTTTAATACTTACTAGTGAGATTTTACAATAAATTCTTGGCCAGTAAGGAAGAACACCTTTAACAATTTCTGCTTCTCTTTCCTTGCACATTGTCCCAAACTCTTGCATAGCCTAAAACCAAGATATCAAGAGTATGATTTAAGACGTCAGATAGATATGTTCTGTAATTTACCAGCTTCTACCAGACACTGCAACTCTCTTTTTCAAAGATCAATTCATTTCTTGCAATTGAGCATCTATAGAGTCAATTTTATGAATGCTCCGTCAGCACTGTGCGATGGACCTTTTTGTAAGTCCTCCAAGATACCTTCTGGATTGCGGTTCTAGCAAATTTACCAATATGGCATTAGCATTAGCTACCTGTCATATTCCTCTCCCATCCTTAAGAAAAATGTATCATTTCCCGATAAAAAAGTTTTATGGGGGACAAAGGATACACCCACCTTTAATTTTGTTGTGATATCCCTTTTAGACAGTTTTCGCAACACCATTCGAAAATCAGCATCCACAAGGCTGTCTATTTCCTCTGCTCCTTGAACTGCAGGAACATATCCTAGATCACTTTGAGATGTTCCAAAGCCAATAAACCCAGGCACCGTTCCACGTTCTTTGGCGAGGAGCTCTGCAGCTCGGCCACTGCTAGAAGGCTGACAAAAAAGAAGGACAGAAGTCAGTTATCTATTTCAGTCATCTTACTTTATTTTGCACACGGCATGCATTTGAAATAATGACCCTATTTATACTGTATAATTAACCTTCTATTTAAAACAAAGCCTCTCAAAAAAAGCCACCTGTGCTTTAAACATAGAAGTTTGACCTAGAAAAGTATTCTTCTCTTTAGAATCAGCATTCCCCTCTCTCATAGTGACTTTAATCCACGAATACTTCTGGAAAATGATATTGATTTTATACACAAACAAAAAAGTCTAACAGAAAAGTCGTTCTGTAGGTCAACAATTTATTAAGAAACAGTTTACCCTCCTTCACTACTTCTGTTTTTACTAGTTCTTCTCACATTATCGCGTATGGACCAATACAGCTCCCAGTGAATGCTCTTCATATCATTGGGAAAAATATGAACACACACAAAACAAAGGATGCTACCAGCAACAAAGGGACCAAGAAGGATTTAGAGGAATGGAGCAAAAGGGTACGTACGTAACACCAGTATAATACTATCCCATTAGTATCACAGTAAGTGTTATGGAGTTCAGCATCTCTTCTAGTCTGCCCCAGTTAGGTCAACACTTTGCTTATCGTATCAGTGGCTCATGTTTATGTCAACCACACTCTTTTGAAAAGACTGTCCCAAAACCGACTGTTGCTTTTAACATTCTCTGTGATACCTTATAGTCCAAACAGCTTTTATTTCCTAATGACAGTTGCAGTTTGGTAGGCTTGTTTGTTTGTTTGTTTGTTTTTAAAGTAATGACAATTTGTTGAAGTTCATCGTACTTTTCCGATTGTCTTGAGGTACATAAGCCACATTTTACCTAACTACTGTATCTACAGATTAAGTCATTTTTTCCGCACGTGAAACCTCAACTATACGGACATGCTTCTTTGTGTTCCCTAGTCTTCTCTAAATACGAGAGGGAGAAGATTTGTAGGAATGGCCTAACCTGAACACAACGCTTCACCCACATTTCTCCCATCCCGAGAGAGTGCCACCTACGACGGACCGTCACACCGCCTCAGGCAAGACGGAGACACCACGACAGGTGTACTCTAAGATATCCACAGAAAAAATACACTAAACGTACCCNCACAAAAAAAACACCCCAAACCCCCCCCGCCGGTACCCGCGGTGATTTTGCAGTCGCACCCCCCTACCCCGAGGGGGGCAACCCTCGGCAAAAGGCGTCGGAAGGCCACAGGAGGCCGCAGTCACGCTCCCCTAAGGCCCAGGCCGAGAGTCGCCCCCGAAGCCCGGCCCCGGCCCCCGCCCCAGCTCCTGCGACCGGCCCCGAAGGCAGCGCGGCGGCCGGCCTTCCGGCGGCCTACAGCCCCCTTCCCAAGGCACCGCGAGGGGCGGCCTTCACCTGCCCGCCGCTGC
>VZTL01002610.1:96212-125739 GCA_013400535.1 Scopus umbretta | reverse complement strand
CCAGGGCTTTAGCAACACCATCATTTTGATAATCCATTACCAGATTTGTAATTTAAATCAAGTCCCACCTCACTGGGGCAGCCAGATGCATCCACAGAGAACTTGTTCAGAGAGTTGTTACAATAAATACCAGGAGAATTACGAATGTTGTAGCTTCTTCTTAACCCTTCCAGCAGTATTTCAGGAACTGCCTGTCAGCTTGAAAGACTGATCGTTTTTCTCTCAGCTTGTTGCAGGCTCTAGGTGTGCCCCTAACCAAATAGGCTTACCACTTAAAAGCTTAATTGCACCTGTGGCTTAAACCTTATCCCAGACAGCACTCAGGAGCATTTGGATTTGGGCGTTTCAGGTGTGGGACTGGGGCCTGCACTCACAAACAGAGCTAGGCAAGTCAGAATAGGAGCCCCTGGTAAAAGCAGACTCTGTACACCAGGGAGCAAGAGATGGGGAAGAAAGAAGTGCGTTTTCCATTTTGACCACATTTATCTGTATTTACATTTCCACAGTTGGGTTTGAGTAATGTCCACCTCCTTGTTTGTGACTGAGGGCAGGTTTCACAGTCTCAGATTTCTTTTCCACAACAAAAAGATCAAAGTTTGAGCCACTTGTGCAACTTAGGTGTTTACAGTGAACTGGTCTAATCGCATGGCAAGCCCTCCCTCCCGTTATCAGTCTCACACTGAGCCAAGCTCCTTCATTCCATATGTACCAGGAAGGCCTGAGAGGACAGAGCCCATGTCTGGTGGGGATTATAACCCACCAACCCTTCTGTCTATTCTTACATGGGAACTAAACTACAGTGTGCTAGGGAAGGGTTTAACACATTCAAGTAAAGGTTCGTTCAGGGTCTTTTCTGCAGGGCTGGCAAGTTGTTTCCAGGTTGTATTTTTAAAGAGGCTTTCTAAAAAGCAAGCAAACACTGTGTGAAGAACCACAATGAAAGAGTACGTTCCCTTCACTCACCTTCTCAGCATTGCCCAGGTAGTACAGGTTCATAGTACATCTTATTGCCAGAGGAAACCTGTGCTGCCAAAAGTTGCCGATGAAGGAAAGATAAAGAAATACGGCATAATAGGAATTCATGAAGGCAAGCTTCCATGTTCCTAATCTCATTGTGTCTCATGCAAGGACACGCATTTTCTGGGTCTCAGTTTTGTAAGCTATGAAATGGAGCTAAAGTTTAGGGTTTTGTGAAATTGCTTTAATTAATAATTGCAAAGTGCACCTCTTCAGGTGGAAGGTATCATATAAATATTAACTAGCTCTGACTACTGGCGGTATGCGTGTCTCTTAGGAATCCTAAGCACCATGGATGGATCAAAGAGGACATGTAGCTCTAAGAGACAGAGTGGTGGGAGTTGGCTCTGTGTTGAACTATATTTTAAAGTCGATCCTGAAGACTGTTGTGGATATTCCCTATCAGGTTACAGCAGCTTTCAATTAAAATTACATTTTATCCTTAGGCAAAATTCCACAGTGTACCTTTTAATATTAGCAGGGCACATTTTCACTGATGTAGATATTTCTTCTACATACATGCATTACTAGATCTTTGTAAATAGGGGTCAAACCAACTGGGAAATAGGGATTTTACCTTCATTTTCATCTAAATAAATACCCCTTACCTAGTTACATTACTGAAAAACTTCTTGCTCTGCTGGTGATGATATGACAAGATGTAGGATGAGGACATGGCAGCCGTTTCCTTCTCAGTGTTCATAGATCAGTCTGGCAACACTTCAGACATGGATCCCTCCTTTGAATGAATAGGGCAGAAAATCCCGCACGGTAAAGATGCTGCTTCTGTTCTCCTGAGCACTCATCTCCCGAGCACGGGCAGCACAAAACAGGACAGGCTTGAGAGAGGTCTGAGCCCCTAATCGGGCTCTGAGTGGGTATGTTGGTGCAGTTCGAGGGGCAGCATTGCAGCATGGCCTCCAGAGCCCAGGAGCCGGCTGCCCTGCTGGGCAGGAACGCTGGGGAGGAGGCTTGCAGCCTCCTCAGGAATGCAGGATGGCCGCAGGCCTCAGGAGTGTTTTCCAAAGAGGTGCTTACATTTGTTTCTCTTAGGGTCCAGCAAACCTGTGCTTTTTTGTTGTTGGGGGTGGTGGTGGGGAATTGCTTTGTTGGGGTTTTTTAAAAAATGTTAGAAGACAACAGGGAGCAGGGACCAAAGATCTTTCTTCCTCTGAAAAAAATTCAGTCCCATCAGCTGCTTTCTTACCTCTCTCAAGCTATAAGACCCCACAGCAGCCTTCTGCCCACTTCTCGGCAGCCAGGGCTTCCTAGATGCTTTGTGAGCCTGACATGTGAGCAGCCAGGGGGTCTTTAGCGACTTGCCTCCTTCATGGGGGCTGCTGCGTTTCATTTCCTCAACAGTCAGACCAATGTCCCTCTGTCCTGCTCACCTCAGGCATGTCTCCATAAGCTCTGCTTTCTGCAGTTGCTGCTAAGGCCGTGCTGTAGGTGCCTCCTGTTTTGTCTACACTGGCACAGCTGGGACTGATTGCTTAGTGCTGGTAGCAAGAACAAAAATCAAATGGCATAGGCACACTCAGGGTGGTTGTAATTGTGTCCCTGAGCTGCTTGGAGGGAGTACAGCAAAGAGATGGCATTAAGAATCCTTAACAGTTCTTTGGCAAAAGAGGGAGAAATTTGGAAGATGCTCAGGACAGACAACATCTCTATAGTCAGAATAAAAAAAAATAATAAAAAAAAAAGCCCCAGAAATGAATTTCCTTCTGGGGTGCCAATAAAAGATGGGATGTTCACAACATACGGTGAGTGGTGGCCAAAGCAATGGTCTAATGACTTGAATCTACTTGCTGTGTTCAGGGCTAAAAGATAAGACAGAAAACATAACTGTGTTTTGATACCAAATAACATGAAACTGGTCACAGTGCCAAAAACAGTGCCTTTTTAGACAAGGAACCATGAACCCAAACCAGAGGGATGGGAGGTTAATTTCTTCCCCTGGCCACACCAGGGAATTTTGCACCTCTCTATGGATAATTTTTTTATAGCAAATCCAGGCATCAGTCCTAGCAAATACCTCTCTGTAAACTCTAGCCCAAAAGAATCACTTTGGAAAAGGTCATACCACCTCCTGTTCCCCAAATTAAGTTAATTAGCACTTGTCTCTCTCTGTATAAGGTCAGGGATCCTCCCACAAAGGAGGTACACAACCAGATTGTTAAAAGATGTACATATGCCCTCTTAAGCAAACAGGTTCCTTTGTAGTATCTATCACTAAGATTCCCTCTGGCCATCCCTGTAGAAGAACTCTCAATTGGAAGGGAAGCAGACTGGAAGATTAGCGTAACCAGTGCTTTGCCAGGTACAAGGAGCGCAGTACAAGTCAATAGGCATGCTGGTATTTTAGTACTAGGTAGCAATCTCTCTCCATCTGGATGACTTTTATCAGGTTCAGCATCAGCCTTTCATGCAGAATGAAGTATTTGAACTATGGAAATGTTTTTGTATTGAATTTGAAAGACTTGCAGTGTATTTTCCCCTCTGACACACTTTGTTTCTTCTTATTCCATCCAGGCATTTGTGCTCTATATATTATTGAAGTATTTCACTTCCCCTCCATGTGACCAGCTTCATGCATTGAGAGAAAGTAAATCCAGGTAAGACCTGCTATCAGTTATATCTGGGTACAACCAAAGTTTGACCAGCAATGAAGGTCAGCACACTGTTCTGTATTTTCTGTCCCCAAAAAAGTGACAGAGTTCACTTACTGAAAGAAGGGAAAAATAGCCTAGCCCATACAGTTCTTGGGCACAGAAATATTGTCACAGGTTGCCTGCCACAGTATTTCCTTGTAGTTTACAACAGTAGTTTAAAAACAGAAACCCAAGCCCAAGTGTTTAATTGCAGACATGTCCATCCTAATCTAACTCTAACATAGCATAAACTATGTAGGATACTAGACCCTACTTCTTAAACTAGGAGCCTTTCTGACAGCCAGCCATGACTGCTTGCTCTGAGCACAGCCTTGAACCTGCTAAGCAAGAAAGGATTACACCAAGGAGGATGAGCTCTGGTTCCCCCAGTGGCACACTGCATTGTAGGCCCATAAAAAAGGGTCCAGAGACTATTTGTGTCAACTCCCTAAACCACAAACCACAGCTAGCCCGCCCTGTGCAGGACTTGCATGCTGCTCCTTGCAAAGCTGGAGCAAGATATTTTGGCATCCAGATCACCGCCTTTGGGGGCCCACCCATCCCTTTTGGTCTCTTTCCATGCCTTATCACAGACTTGCAGACCCTCTCACTGGGCAGCAGCACAAACTGGGGCATATTTGTGTCCACGTTTGGCACCTTTCTGTTTCACCCTGTTTCAGCCCTGTTCTTCTGACTGGGGGTTGCAGCTTACCCACCCTGCTGGATTCTCTGATACCGAGAGTGGGGTAGTATGTAGAGAATCACATCCAAGAAATGTGAAACTGGCAACTCTGGCATTTGAAACAGAATGGGAATTCAGGATGCACTTGGCATTTCAGCTTTAAACTTTAAAATAAACGAGGCAAAACTGAACTGTAGCAAAGGAATGGCTTATGGACAGCTCAGACTTGTCCTAGACTTTCAAGCCAGTCATTTCCCATAAATGTTCATAATTTTAAACATAAGAAAGGGGGAGAGGAGACAAAACAAATTGAGTCAACTGCTTTCTGCCTTTCTGATTCAGAGTCCTCAGCAGATGTAAGACAGAAAATTATTCTATGAAAAAGTTCTTTTTTATGTATCTGGGACAGCCCCCCAAATTTTTACCAGAGGGGAAGAAGAGGACAAGAACTAAACTGCGAACTTGTCCGCACCCTAGCAGGAATTCACCCATTTTTCACCTCCCACAGGTATCATTAGCATGCTACTGAGAGCAGAAAAAAAAGCAGCTAAGATTAAACACAAGCTAGTAACAAAGCTCTTCCTCTTGTCATCCTGCGATGGGCCAGAATTTCTGGCTGCAGCTAGTCTTTTCCTGAAAGGCTGGGTTAGTTCAGAGTCCCTTTTAAAAGAAGTGCCACACTATGAACGTGCTACAGCTGCGACACAGAAAGTGCAGAAGGCAGGAAGTCTGACGTTCACACCAACCTCAGCCCCTTCACTCACACCTCTTTTCAAATAGCTTTAGCACATGGAGCCCACATTTTCACATTCTCAGAACTAGCTTTATCTATCTATATTGCAAGTTTAAGAGAATTTTTTGAAATTGTACAAGTCCCTCTTTCCACATTCAAAGACTCACTCCACTGACAGAAACTTTTAAATTGTTTTTATAAACTGTTCTCTTCTCTGGTTTTTGCAATAAGTTGCTACACTGCCTTTTTAAATAATCTATATAATCTTAAAAAACTAAAATATGGATTGAAACACCATACCAACTGTTGTCACAGTCCAGAAATGTCCGGATTTTCAAACTTAAGTCCACCCCTGTGTAAAAGGGCCACACACATGTAGGTGTCAATCAGACTCAGTGGCAAAACAGAGGGACCCAGGCTGAGATTTCAGAATGGCACAGACTTTCCTGAACAGAAAGAAAGTGCCAGTCCTCACCCATCTGGAATAATTTCTGCATTTTTCAATGCAGACTTTTGGAATTTGACCTCAAGAAGCCAGATGCTTGATTTCTGCATCTCCTGCTTTGCAGTGTTCGGTGATAGAAGCAGGAAGAGAGGGAAATAAAGAAAAATGTATTATTTACATGGCTACACCATAATCATACCTAATATTACCGTTGTGTCTCTTTTTGCAGGCAACTCAAGAGGTCTGTTTTGTGCCCAGAAATTCTGTAGCTGATCCTGTGTATTTTTATTCCATTCTTTTAAAGAAACATTATCTCTGTTCCCCTCCTCTCAGCACCAGGAATAAAATAAAATAACATTCAAAGTATTTGTAGGAAATGGCAAACAAATGGGTAGTAAAGCCTGGAGATTGCTTGGCAGCAGAAAGCCACATACAGAAATTAACTATGGCAAGTAACTAAGTAAGCACAACAAAACCCAGCATTGTCCAGCATTTGGACATTCGGCAAAAGACTGATGATTAGTGGAAAGCGCCAACCCCACATGATACTGCAAGGTCTCAAGTACTATTTTGAATCAGGTAAACTAATATCTCCTGTACCTGTTCCAAACCAGATAGTAATACATGGTCTCTGTTTCTACAAAGTCTGCTGGCTGCCCTCTTCGACGTAGCATCTATCTTGGAGAAGATCTTGTATTTTCTCTTGGTCTCTGAAAAAGGATCCCAAACAAGTGGCAGGGACACACAGTTTTGGAAGCTCTTGAGTGTTTATCTTTACTGATAAGCCTGCAATCTTTGCTGCAAGCACATCAGCATTTGTCTGCAGCAAAATCTTATTCCGGTCAATGCCTTCCTTGGAACAGGCTTCCTCAGAACTGGGCAATGTGTTTAACCCCTTAATGGCCAGTCTAAAGAAGCCTTGATGTAGAAGACTTCTTTTTCCTGCTCGAAGATGCATGATGTTGTCATACAATTTTAATAAAAAAGCTAGTAAGCCAGCCCTGCTTTGAGACAGCAGCAGTGTGGATTATATACCTACACAGATACTGTCAGGGGAATTTACCCTAAGAGAGTTCCATCTCCCCAAACAGCCTCTGGTTCTGTGCAGGTCAAAAGTATTGTCCATTTAAAATAAAGGGATGCAGCTATCTAAACTGCAGGTTGAACACATGAAAATTCATTAAGAAGACTGGCTGAAATTATTCTGTCTAATTGATTGGAGACTCTCAGCAGGAGCTATCTGGATTCCTAGAATTGGAGAATCAACCATAATTCCAAGACATCTGATCCTGTTCTAGTAGGTTGGCTAAACCTGCTCATGCAGCTTTGTTAATACTTGAATTCCCAGTTCACACACAGACATGCATGCCAAGGGCAAATATCCAGAAAGTCACTAGGGATCTCCCAAGGCTGACGTGCCAAGAGCTTGGACAGCCTGAAAATTACAAACAAGTGGCTTTTCTCTGACAGCAGGTTCCATTTATTTCCTCCCACTTGCTCTTTCCCCATCTCCTTCCTACACCCCTGAGTCAACCTTCACCAGGCAAGTTTCAGTTAAGCATGTGCTTTGCCAGAGGTGTTTTTAAATTATGTTTTTAAAAGTTTATTTATAGTACACACGCACAGTGCATGATGCTTTCAGGGCTTCTGGAGACTTCAGAATGTCAGGCATGACTTTGCCAGGTGGAAGGAACATGAATTCATCAACTGACCCATAGAAAACTGCCTCCCCTGTGTCTATCTGCCTCTGTACTCAAACTCAAAGTTGGAGCGAAAGAAAATAATTTTTGCTCTGTTATCTCCTACCCATTATTCATAACATCCATGATCAACGTACTGGAAATTCCAACTGAAAAATTTTAGAGGAACCAACTGATCCCCCCAGCTGATCTTTTGTCAAAAATAGCAGCCCATGAGACAAGACAATGATTCTATGAACAATTTCCCATTAGGGCAAGAGTCGGAAAACAGTCCAATAAACAGAACTGGGTGAAACTTGCAGTCAAAGTTCATGTGGTCCAGCACTCCTTGCATCTGGCAAGCAGCAAGTTTCATTAAGCCGTGTGTGTCCTAAATGGTTATACTTGACCCATGTGACCAGTTTCTCCTTTCATAAGAAAAGTGTAACATGACCACAAGATCATTTCCAAGCAGAAGAGCACGTATTTCCAGGAACAAATCTCTGAGCTCTTCCAACCCTAAAAGATAGTTGTTCTAATGGTTTGGCTTTCCCGTCTAAATGCAACCCAAGTCGCGTTTTACTGCACAAACCTTTGCTATCGTAGAGAGATCCCACATTTTGCTTCCTGCTCTGCATCTGGCCTGGGCAGTGAACATCCACTGGACAGGCCTTTCAAATCAAAGGGTATGTTCATGGCTGGTTTTAGGATGAGTTTAACTTTCCCTGTTCTGAAATGACGCAAGCTGCTGAAATGTCCTCAGCTGCACAGCAAATAAAAACAGAGCAAATTACTGAGTGTAATGGCTCAGAAACCTCATTATTAGGAGGTGGCACAGAGGTGTTCTGATGAGAGGAGAAGGAAAGGATGTGGTAGACAATTTGCCAATGGCCAGAAACTCTCTGAAAAAGCTAGCTGCATGCCAGAATGCCTCAGGACAGGGCTGAGTCCATTGCTCTTTCCACAAGAGCAGCTTTTTCTAAAAAAGTCTTTACACGCAGGACTTGGGAAACTTAATTCAGATTAACTAAAGTTGTGAATTTAAAGTGAATTAGCTAAACCACATTATATCTCTGTACAGACACACTCATTCAGTATTAAAAGGAACTTTAATTTGGTTTATCTCATTTTACTGAATTAAAAGCATTTTAATTTTAAGAGTGCCCATGCAAGGATTAGTGGGTTGAACAAAAGATGAAGTTACATGCTATGCTGGAGTCAAATGTGTCATAGGAAGTCTCCCATGCTAAAGAACGTTCATTCCCCCCCACACACTTAAAAATAAACTAACTAAAATTACAAATTCAATTTTTCTAATTATCCATGCCTACAAATCTCAAGCTGCATTAAAAAAAAACCCCTACCTCTGGCTCTGCTTTTGTCTTTTATTTCAATCTACTAGAGCGTATGTGTTGTTTAAAAATTAAAATATCAGAAGGAAAAAGGACATTGATACCATAAAAAATGGGAAAAGACAACAGCACATGAAAAACACTCATGCTATTACTTCATATACAGAAAAGACAGACACCAGATCCCAGCCACATCTGTGCAACAGTCTGCTTACGGACCTGGATCTAGATTTGGCCTCCATCATTTCCATGAGCTACTAATCTGACCACCTAACAGAGAAGAACAGCTCTCAAGTTTTAGAAGCGAGATTGTTGTGCTGTTTGTAAGCAGCTGGGTATGTTTCCAGCTTACCTAGGCAGCACAGACCTCTTACAGCTTCATCAAGGGCCATACTACACCACACCTCAGCTAGTTGCACGGACACAACATTTTTTCATCAAAAGGGCTCAGCAAAAATCATTTTACAGAGGAGAAATGGCAAGTAATGGTAAATGTCTAGCTGCCATTTAGGAAAAGAGACTTAACCTGTCCGCTTCAGTTTGCCTAGGATTGCTGGGAGAGCTCGCAGCAAATCAGAACCATAGACTATAGAAGTCCAGCTAGCACAAGGGAGACTGACCAACTGCTTGAAATGAGAGCAGTCTGGTAACTGTGGTTACTAAATAGGCTGAACCCAAAAGATATTCCCCCACAGAATACGTGCTACTTTCCATGCCACCCCTTTCTGACTAGGAGAGGAAGGAAAAAAAGGATAAAGAATTTTTATTATAAATATTAAGTAAACAACACTCTGGCTCCAATGCAATCCTCCACAAGAAGGGAAACCAACTTCTCAAGCAAGTCAAGATTGTTAAACAGGAGGCAGATGAAAGCATTGCCTCAGAATGCAAGGAAATCCCAGGCTGGCTGGTTGGGAAAGAATTAGCAATACATAATTAAAAAAGCACTCTCCCCTTCCTCGTCCCTGAGGTGAACACAGGTCCTGCATAATACTCACTTCTACATCAACACCAGAGAATGAAGCTATCGCTTGAGGTCTTTCTCATTTCTAGCCAGGCCTCTCTCCCTCTTGCTTTCAGTTGCTGGAGGCTATTTCACACCAGTTACCAGCAACGTTCCTATGCAGCAGAACACACTGTTTATATGTGCAGCTTGTGATGAAAGATTTAGCCACTGAAGAACACCAGGAGGCAGGGAACTAGATAATAGTTCCTATCTTGAGTCACACTAGAGGTTCAGTGGTCCCTTACTGGTGGCCTTGATTGAGCACCAATGGAACCAACCCTCCTGCTCTTGTGTTTAGAAGCGAGGAGTAGGGAAGAGCTCAGATCACACTTTACTGAACAGAGTAAATCCTGTCATTGGGTAATACCGCCTGGAACACAGTCTTTCAGGATCCTCTCCAGGAAGAGCTACTGAAAGACCAGAAACATCTAGTATATTCATCAGGCCTAACACACAGGGAAGACATGAGACACAGCATGAAGCTGTTTACAGTGTAGAAAGACTTCTGTACAAGTAGAGGTAGAAGGGACTGAGAGCAGAGGATAGAGGTATGCAAGGAGCACTCCAGAAAAAGCACACAGGTAAGCACAGTTTATGCCTTTAGCACAAGAGGCTAAAGGCTTCTGACAACAGGCAATCAAGAAAAGCCAGCAGACAATCAAAATTAGTAAACAAAATAAACAGGAGATGTGAATGACAGCTGCCCAGAGTGATCGCTGGTCTACAGGCAATGGTATCAGCGACATACTATGGAGCAATATCACACCTTGCTATCCCCATCCCTCTAAAAGTTTAAGCCTGGGGACCACTCAAACACAGTGCACAGTGGTGCAGCTGACCTGTGGAGTTCCTCAGTCCCCAATTCAAGAGGCAGGGAGTCAGCAAGAATGGCTTAAGTGCGAGTATGTTGAATATGATAAAGAATACCCAGCTACACAGAACACACATGTAAAGGCTAGAAACTATCTCACCTTAGGGCATAAGCCAACCACTAACTTCCTCTATCGGCAAGTTATTCCATAGTTGTTTGGTTTAGTTGTTCTTGTACCTTTCCCTCAAGCATCTGGTGTTTGCCTCTCTTGGAGAAAGGATGCCAGACTAGACAGACAGATCGTGGCTTCTTTCTGGTATGGCAATTACTGCATTCCACCCTGGAAGGGGGAGAACACGCTGGGAAAAGCAAGGAATGTTAGATGGCAAGTAGCAATAACACACATCCCTGTTAAATAGCCTTCCCTCTCCAATCTGGCCCTTCACAGTCGTGCCAGCAACATGCCAGGAGCACACAGCAGCACAACTTGGCCTTCTGCATTCTCAGAGAATGCAAATGAGAATGTGTGCAGTGTTCCACTGCAGAATTTGGGATCAAAGCTGAGCAGGGCTCGGCTCTCACCCTGGAAGTCCTCACACATGTTAAGAAGCAGGATGTTCTCATGCAAGAAAATCTGTTACAAAACCAGGGGACAGAGCAAAATTGTGGTCTGCAGGCTAAATTAGCACAAAATGCAATATTTAAAAAAAACCAAACAGATCTCACTAGACACAGTGGTCCCTCAGCATCAGGCTAAATCAGTCATTGTCCTATAGGATCTATGCCTCTAGAGCTAAAAAAAAGCAAAACACATCAAAGTTTACCTACAAAACCAATTCCCTACAACCTTTGAGTAAGTCAACCCACTTCCAGCAGAATAGTAAATACCTGTATCAGCCTATGAACTAGGGTTTATACCTGAAATGGGCATTTGGCAAGGCCTCTTTCTTCCTTCTATGGAGCCAGAAGGCTCCTAAGCTCCCCAAGACAACTGTAATCTGGGGAAACTTAGACCTGCCTTTCTACCTGAAAATTCTTGTCTCTGTTGACTTTGGCTCTGTGCCAGTTCAGCCTTCAATTCCAGGTCTCTCAATCTGTGTGTCAGCAGAAATTGCTAGTAGATATCTGTCCAGATTAGCTGCCCAGACACTATCTCACTTGTGACCTGCTTCATGGATACCCTTCTTGAAAGCAGCAGCTGCTGCTGCTGCTGCTGCTGCATTTATCCACCGGAGCTCTCATTTCCTTATTGCCCATCTGCTGCAGTGGAGGCAGAGCCACACAGACAAGACACAAATAACTGACAGGGAAAACCTTGCCACACGGAACAATAAAAGCCAGGAAATCCAAAGCCTACACCTACTTAGTGAATTTGTGCTGGTTTTTAAAAGCAGAAGAAGAATGTGGATAAGCAGGCACAGATACAGTTGAATGACTTATGTAAGTTTAGACAAGCAATATCTAAATAATGCTATTTTAGCTTATTACCATAACAAATATGAGAATTGATTTAATAACCTAATGTTGTTTTTGGACAGTAGAGGTCTGCATCAATGGACCAAGACACTAATTATATTACCTTATCAAACCAGTATATAATAATAGAACTTCTCTATGCATTGATGAAACTAGGCTTAGCTCTACATCAGAAAATAATTCCTGAAAGACAGCGAATGAGAGAGTATTTAGCAGGAACTCCTTGTGACCGGGTGCATAGTTATTTTCTTTCCTTTTCAAAATATTATTGAGTAGTATTTTTAAGGTATTGCATGACAAGAAATTTCCTCTGGTAATCTTTTATTGCTTGTTATTTAACCTCCTTCTATCTTTCTGAGAGGCAGTCAATATAATTCTCCAAAAGACTTAAGTAAAAAGGAAAGAACTACTGATGCATATGCAGATCCATTCATTGTAAGCCTACAATAAAGCTTTTTCCATCAAGGTACAAGCAAAATGACTTGCTGACATTAACTGGCAAGTACTTTGCATTCATATGGTATCTTTCATCTACAGACTTCAAAGCATCTGACAGGAGGCAGGCAGGCGTTGTTTCTTCATCCATCCAAGGAAGAAGCTGAAGCACAAAGTGGCAAGGTCTCCCAGAGAAGGTAAAGCCATTAGCAGAAATCTAAATTAACTGATTCCCAGTCCTTAAAAATGAACTGCTTTGCTCCCAGTACAAATTACACGTGCACCAGAGAGCAAGCCACCACTCACCCACACACCTCTGAGAATTGCTAGGGATTCTTTAAGAATTTAAATTTCATTCATGAGAAACTAAACACGGAACACAAGAATACTCTTCTACACACAGGGAAATGATGGGGATCTGAAACCAATCCAAATCTTAAGTTCTGTAGTGCTCTGAGGAGAAGCACTCATTGAGTGAACCTGCAGAGGCACAGGTCTTCATTTATGAGGAGAGAAAGGGAAATCCTTGTAGCACATAATCTAGCAAGTGTTTAAATAAACCTGTTCAGATGAAGATCTCTCCTCTCCAGAGAAAAACTAGGACTGTAAGAATGGTTATGGAAATAAATTTTTAAATTCCATCTTAAAGAGACTAAGCCTTGTTTCAGCTCTTCATCTTATTCTTGTAACTGAAGAAATGCTGACTGTCTAGAGCACTCAAATGGTCAGCAGAAACTCCTTTTAAACATAAACAGGGGAAAAAAATTCCTGCATAGTGCTATTTTAAAAGAAGTGTATGGATTCCTGTAAGTTTGAAAACAATAAACAAAAAATTATGCTGAGACAGTCTATGGAGCAAGCACTCTTTTAGCATTGGTCAAAGAGACTGCAATAGAAATATTTAAAAATGCACTCTCTAGTTATGAGATCTCTCATGGCCTGTGGAGGCGGATAATATTAGAGGCCACTAAATCCTAAAGTTTATTTTTCTTAAAGTTTTCACTTCAAATAAAGCTTTGTTTTAAAATGTATGGGGCCAACTGTTAGAGCATTGAGGTCCTGGTTATTAGCCAGCTAGAGCCCATGAATTATGTTTAGTGAGAAGTTTATTGGCTCAGTAAACACCATTCCAGTTCCCCTCACCCCTGAACTGTGGAAGCCAAACCAAGAGATATTCAATGCCATGTTACCACTAGCACCAGAGCAACCATTATCTGATTACAGGCATTTTATTTTTTGTAAGGAATTTGCTATTGCATCATTTCATACACGAAGTCTTTAAATTTACCAAGGCAACACACAAAGAGTAAGTAACTGGTCCTGTTTACCATCTTCTAGAGCAGGAATATTTGTTTCTATCTTGTAGCTTTCCATGTCCAAGCACTACAGAAATGCAGTCGCTCAAACTCCTGGTAAGGCAGGAGTCTGGCAAGGAATTTAAAACACTAGCAAGATTAGAGTGGGCAACCACAGGAGCTTTCTGATAATACCATCCTATGGAGCCAGGGCAGAGTACAGGCCAGTAAGCAGTTGCATTTGTTTCCTCTTGCTGCCACTTTGTCTCAAGGAGACTCATAAAAAGGGGGGCCATTCTGTGTTCTGAGAGTAGGTGGCCAGAGGTCAGACTTAGTCAGGTCGGACTTAGATGTTGCTCTTTTGAAGTTACACAGTCAAGAACTTACACCATTATGACTTAATGGGAGAGCTGGCTACAGCTCAGACACAATCCAGGTAAGATGCACATGCATGCCTGAAATGGAGCTAGGGCAGACTGATGTGGCATTAGCACTGCCTAGTCTTACACCCATTTGTGCAAAGCACTAGGAACCCAGAGACTGAAACAGAAGGTGAGGATCTCCAGAACAAGCAAGACTGATGTGTAACTGTGCAAATCCAGAAGCAGCTTCTACTTGTGTGGCTGGCTTTGTCCTGGGCACAAAGCTGTTTTATCTGGTTACCTTTCACTACCATGAGCCAAAGCCTCACATAAGAGAGTAAGCAATGATCAGTCATTGTGCAGTAACTTGTTTGTGTGCTTGTTGTTCCAGTTCTCTGGAATAGCTGAAATACACCAGAAGACTGTACAGGGACTGTGTCAGTCCTTGAGGCAAGGAAAGTTAATTTAGTTGGAAGAGTAAGGATGCAAGAAAGAGTGCTATAATAACAGTAGTCTGTCCTGGTAGCAAAGTAAACTGGAACTGAAGGTATTTAGGTTCTCCTCCTAGTTCTCTCCATCGGCCACACCATTTCAGCTGAATAATGCATCTCTTGGTGTCTTTGCTTACTTTCTCACCTTTTGCCTATACTGTCCATTTAGATTGTGACATTCTTCAGGGTAGAGATCGTGCTTGTACAGAATACAGTGACAGCCTTAGGGCTCTGCAGTCCCTAAGCCAAACAATCCTTTTATGTAAAGACTTTGCTATAGACCAATTTACATAACACCAACTATGAAATCTCATATTCTTATGTAAATGCTTCTTCTGATGTCCTGAGAATCACAATGCCAGAATCTGTCCATATGACAAGGAGGAACCTTGGCAGTACAGATCCTTAATGTCCAACCTATCCCACAAGAACATGCC
Organism: Scopus umbretta; assembly: GCA_013400535.1. Taxonomy (NCBI): domain Eukaryota; kingdom Metazoa; phylum Chordata; class Aves; order Pelecaniformes; family Scopidae; genus Scopus; species Scopus umbretta. Next base: position 110,867 of record VZTL01002610.1, on the reverse strand, counting down.
AAGGCCGTATCATCACACCCATAATGAAGCACCTCTAGGGAGCAGGCTCAGTTAAAATCTTTCCACCCCGGTAGTGGTGAAAGACAAGATACCCTTCTTTTTAAACTTAACCCTCTCCCTTCCAAAGAATGCCTGGAATTTCTACTATTTCCCAGCAGAGACCAGAAGGCAAAGACTTGGCATGGGGCAAGACAGATAAGAGCAGTTGCCTTCTCTAGGTTTTGTTAACTCTGCATAATTGCTTAGGGTATGTGATGGTTAGAGAGAGCCGCATACACATCTGTCAGAGACAGACTACAAATCACTAGTATAATTCCAAGCAAACAACATGTAGTTTACAATGTGGCTGTGGTATATAAAACACCTCTGTAAAACTATAGTACAATTCAACTGCTGCAGGTTTAATTTACAAAGTAATTATATAGTTTTCCCTCTCAAAGACTGCTATTTAGGATCACTAAGATGTTGAATAAAGTCTTCGCTGTCTTCTGCGACACATGGTGAAGGTTGATTGTTGTTGGAAGCTTCTCTAAGCAAGCCACATTTAAATACCATGTTTTGCAAAAGGGCCCATATTGTCGTGCATGTGAATTCAAGTTCCTTTACCAGTTTAAAATCTGGGTCAGAGCAATTTGCTTACATTTGGAGTCCTTTTCCAAAATTAATGGTATGTGGGATTTAAAGTTGTAGATACAAGACAACCGGATAAACTGCTATTATCTGCTCGGCATCATGCACGTACCATCTACAGTTTTCCTGCTAAGCTTTGTTCATATGTACAACCTACTTCTTCAGCAGTTGCACATTCAGCATGCTAACGAAATTATTCTTGGCCATCCTGCTAAATATAAGTTAAATGCACAGTAGGGGGCCCTGGTGGATTCTCAACAGTTTTTAGACAGCTACAGATTATAGCTGGCCAAGGGTGGAAGTTTTGATAAGTAGTCATGAAGTTGAGAGCTTTTCTATTCAAATAGGATGTTGACTAGTGCTGACTCTATCTCTGTCACTTCTCTGGTCATAACTAGATTACCCAAATGTACTGTGCTTAGGGCTACATGAGACCACCACTTGGATGCTCCAGTTAGTACTACATACAGCTGCCAAATTGCTTAGCTAAATTTCACACAGGGATCACACAGAGCAACTGTGATGGTTGATGTCCTGTTTGTTTCACATTGCCATTCAAGAAAGTACTTTTGGATTGCTAGTACCTTGTATGACTTGGGTGCTGGCTATTTCAGAGAATATTTATTTCATTGTATCCTGACAAGCAGTTGCTAACTGGGTCCTAAGCCCTCAGCACACACATTTAAGTCTCTCTGATCTGGAAATTTGGGTGGCATAATATCTGCTCAGGAGTCCCACACAGAGCTAGGATCCTGCCCAAATTTATTTTGGTGCTTCTTGAAAGAAGACAGACAGAAGGGAAGGAAAAAAGAAAGAAGCCCAAAACCACAGCACAAATTTGCAAGTTAAATGTACTGACAGAACTGACCTGCAAAGTGCAAAACAATAACAGAGAATTATGATATTCACAGTAATATTCCTCCAGGTACAGAATATCATATTTTCATAACACAAGCCACTTTGGAGTGACAATCAATGAAAGACATTAAGTACAATAAAAATATTGGGTTTAGGATAAAAATGTGGTTCCTACCTATGGGCTCATAAAGGAAAACTCAGCAGAGTCTTACACTGGATTTTCATTGCCTTGTTCACAAGCCAGGCAGAATAAAAATATCCACCTACACTAAACCAAAGGGAGCCACTCGTAACCCAGACACAACCACAACAGACATTCTCGACAGTCCTTGGCTTAATAGAACACTGCTTTGTGGTTATACCCACCACTAGGATTTCATCTTGCAAGTTCTAGCACGTTTAATTTATTCCAGGTCATACATCAAATATAATATTAAAATTTAAGATGGCATTTGAGATGGAGACTTTCTTTTACAGTGCAAGTAGAAAGAACACAGTTGGGACTGCGGGTGCATGAGCATATTAATACATAAACACAAACTTGTAGCCATCACTCAAGAAAAACAATTGGTCTTTAAGAGGGGAAAAAAGTTGTAAAAGGAATCAATTCCATTAAATAGCTCTATAAATCAATTCCACCAAAAATCAATGGGAAACTACATCCACAAGATGCCAAGTAACTCCCACACATCAGGTGCAACTGTCCGTGACAGTGGCCATGCAGCAGCTCTGCCTGCCGGGAATTCAGACAGCCGAGGGCTGGAGCAAGAACCCCTGCATTGCCCACACTGCCCTCCAGCTCCCTCTTGCAGTGCTTTCTGCCCCACTTGCTCAGGGTGAGCTGCATGCTGAGGCCTACAGGGAAAGCAACATCACTCACTTCCAAGGCTTGCATATCTGTATGATAGAGCCAAAAATGGGAGCAGACTCATGCTGCTCCTCGCACAGGCCATGCAGACCCTTGCCTCCAGACACAGAGGTGGGCAGTCCCTCTTAAAAGGCAGCAGAGGAAAACTCATGTTACTTGTTAGAGCCAGGCATCTCACATGGCCAGGTCCGAAATGAAGCATGACTTTGGGGTTTTCCAGCAGGCTTTGTGCCACACCAAGTGTCCTTCCGCTCCCAAAGGGGAGCTGACTTACGCACAGACACAGGGAAGGTGGTAGAGGAACATTTGGAATGTGGGGCCCAACAGCCACCAGCATGCAGTAAGTCACATACTAGTTAAAAAAATGCCTTGTTTAAGCACATGTTCATGAGTTCCACATTGTGTCAGTCTTGACTGTTCAGTGACTCCCCAGTGACTGTGCCAGGCCACCGTCCTCTCACTTTCAAAATGCAGCTCAGATGCATTTCCACATTTATAGGCTGTGGATGCCCCTTCAATGACTGGAGAAACCCTTGGGGCTTTCATTTTGTGCTGGCAGCTCTCAGATGACTTTAGAAACAAACCCCCTGGGGCTTTTGTTCTGTGTGGCAGAGCAGAGAGGGCACAGAAGATTCTGGCTTTGTTAAAACCTGCAGAAAAATTCATGTCCTGTGTCTTCCCCTTCATGTGCTCCACATGTGCTGTCATGTCTCTAGGCCTATTATAGACACACACTATTTAAGAAATTTAGACATAGCATTTTTGCAACAGAAAAACTTGATGAGTTGGCCTCTGCTATTCAGCACTAAGTACCAAACCCCATTTTTTCTTGTTGTAACTGAATGTCAAGCATAAGTGAGTTCAGTTATTCCACACAGGAACGCTCATGTCTGGTATTATTCACATATATTTAAATTAGAGAAAGAGTGCATATGTGTGTCTGTGTAATAAATAATGATCAGTTTAATGAGAAGCCTCAAAACTGTCCACGGCAGGGAATAAGACTATCTACTGCTTCCCTCTGAGGCTCTGTGACCCAGCTGCAGGAGGGGTCTGATCTGCAAATTACATCTTAGCTGTTGGGCCTGAACTTAGCAATGAGCACCCTCAACCTACTTATTTCAATAGGATTTGAGAGATTTGATATCAAACCTTCCATCAGTCACAAGTTTGCCCTAGACATAAGGGCATGCCATTCTGGAAAGCAAGACTGACATAGGCTGGAGGTTTGAGGTCAAGAACAAGGGGGAATTGTACAACCAGAGGCTTCAGTCTAACCACTGGTATCTAGCAAGACAAAGCAGCAACACATTCAAGCTTATCTCTTTTGGAATATTCCTTAGAACTTTATCATATGACTCTTCTGCTACAGAAGAAGTAATCGAACATTGAAAGTATACTAACGGAAGCAGAAGGACATCATCAGTAGAACAGCCAGAAGACTTTCCTGCAAGTTACAGTAGATGTCCCTCATTTTACCTGTCCCTAAAAGTATCTGCAATGATACTTTCTTATTTACTGGGATATCAGTTTCATACAAGTCAGTAAAAAAAAAGATTTGTGTCAAGTGGCCTTCAAGTATTACAGTAGGAAGGATGTTTGCAGAGAGTTTTGAAACACAGATCTTATTCTAAAGAGAGTCTTCATACACAAACAGATGCTACACCAACACTTGCATGGATGTAACCCTAGACTATTTGGTGACTCTGTGAGGTTCTGGAGTAGTTTACAGTGAAGAAATTATTGTTACATTTATGAAGGACAGCCCAAAACATGGTGCAAAGTTTGTGTGGAAAGAGAGAAAACAGATAGGAATAGGCACAGCCCAGAGAATGAAGAGATTACAGTGATATGGCAAATATGTAGAAACGGTTGAAAAAGTGAGTGTGTACACAACTGAGGATTCTGGAGGAAGCAAAGAATCCAACAGGTTAGACAACCAAAGGATAAATTGAAATAAGCACACACTATGGACTAAGATTTGAAGCCAGCACAGGGATCTGAAGTGTCAACTTGCATTTAAAGACTATCATGGTTAAAGTCATACAACAAATTGCGTAATAGACAAATGAGATGAATTGAAAGATTACTCTATGGAAATAGACTCAGAGAGAGGATTGTAAGGAATTTTTGTTTTTTAAATCCTGCTCCTAAACTCTTCTGTACTCAGGGAAAAAATTCTTAAATCCCATTTCCTGCCACTATCGGGCTAAGAAGTTAACACCATATTTCATAGCGGTTAACATGAAACAGGATTACTGTGCTGACTTGTTCTTGAAGAGCAAGTACATTTTTAAAGCTAAATTGGGAAGGAGGTAGATTTCTTTCTGCTAAATTCTCTGACATGAAGCAGGAAGGAGAAAACATTTTTCTCTAAGACTTCTGGGGATGAACAGAATTAAAAAGTCTGTTGCCCTCAGTAGAATTGATGTACTCTTCCAGTTGGACTTTTTTTGTTTAGTTGTTCACTGTAAAGACTGGCTTCATATGAATAATCATGCTTTTCTTTCCTACTCAGATGAACCGCTTACACTCTTTTCAATAAAAGCAAAAGAAATGTTTTGTTTATCCTTTAAACATTAAGTTTTTAAAATAAGCCAGGAGGGTCTTACGAAGAAGATCCAATGACCCATCAGAAGGAATAACTTTTTCATGCCAGCCAACGAACTGCCTCCTGAGAAAAAGAAAGATTCAAACCCCTACCCAAGGAGACATCCCAGCCAGAGCCTTCTCTGACATGGTAGTACCGCAGTCTATTTGGGACTTCGCTTTGTCAAAGCGTTTTACACGGAGAGGACCCAGGCTGCGAGCATGTGATGCACATCCAGCGAGACTCGTAATGTCTTGCCTGTTTTCTCTTGAGCCTCTGAGCCGTGACCTCAAAGCAAATGAATCTGAGAAGAAAATACATTAATCAGGCATTCACTTAGCCAGGCTCAGGATTTTTAAACCAGGGATCTGAATCAGCTCTATCACCTCCCACTTCTTTCCTGATACAATTAGTCAGCATCTGCCCCGGCAGCCAACCTGCTGCCTCTCAGAGGGGGGGACAAGCAGCTGCAGCTCCCTTGCCCACTGCCTACTTCCTAACAGGCTGCAGAAAAGTGGAGAATAGCTTACTAAACTCTGCCTGGCGAAGGTTAGCATCCCTTCCCTATGCTCAGGGGAATGAGAGGAGCTGAGAACAGCTACCACTTACAACCTCCGATTCCCTGCTCCAGCAGGTTGAGACATGTCCCAGCCACACCTCTCCCCACCTTGGGCCAAGGCCATGCCAGCTCCACACACCTGTTGGAGGCTTCCCCACATTTTAAGGGAATCCCCAGAAGGGGATTTGCAGGTGCTCCACTCCCTTCAAAGAGTTCAGGCAACAAATCAGCCTGGGAAATTGGATGCATAGTATTCAATGTGGCCCTCTGACCTTTTCTGAAACGTTCTTAGCCCATCAGGCTGGCCGGACTGAACTTTACAGCTAAGCATTTTGAAGGAAGCATGTGCTTTTAAAATCCAGTTGAATTTTTCCTAGGGAAGCTTTACAAAGGCATCACTAGTGTATCCACAGGGGTTTTGCAATTCTAGGTTACAGGTGATTACAGCAAATAAACAGGCATGCAAGGCAGGGTCGGAAGCAGGCTTTTACTTAAAGCCCGCCTCACCAGGCACGTGAAAAATAAATAAAACCCCCAAGCAGTTCTGTTTTACCCAACAGCTATAAGGCTCCGTCCCCACTCCTCAGGCTGGATTGTGCAAGCTCTTGCTCCAGCAATCACTCTGAGTTCAAGCAAAGTGCCTGAGTAAGCATTTGCAGAATCTGACCCCCTCCCCGGTCAGTTATCTATACTGCACCTATTTGTGCCTTGTATTGCAAGCTCTTTAGCCAGGGACATGGTCTGGAAGTATATTGTCAGCTGCAATGTGTTTTATCTCCATTTATGGCATTAAATCTAATTTTTGGTGCCAAGTGCAGCATTACCCTTACAATGACGTCTATTAGAGACAGTTTCCCCTGAAGACTGTGATCCAACCAACAACCAGTTTGCACTGTTCATTTTTTTATTTTATTGCAAAACCACCATGTTCATACTACCTCTCCACTTCTTTAATTTCAAGCATTTTATTAAAAAGTAGTAAGACAGGCACTGAATTATGGAAATTCCACACCCTGGCATTACACTGAGTTCACTTGAGATGCTGCCATCTTTTCTTCCCTGAAGATTTAAAAATTTGGGAACCGAAAACAAAATTAAAGCAACAAACTTGACTGATTAGTCGCCTGTAATGTGTAAGTTTAGTAGAGGCAGACTTGCTTTCCCCGTGCCAGTGCAAGCATTCCTGGTGGGCACCCAGCCCCTTCCCCCCTCCCAAGGCACAGAAGAGGGAGGGGTGGGACAGCAGCATGGCACAGCATGGAGCGGTTTGTGTGGAAAAAAAAATCTGCAAGTTCCCCTGAAATGCTGCTCCTGCATGCCACAAAGGACAGCTGCTACCTTCTCACTTACAAAAACGTGACCCCAGCCACTCAATCTGCAGAGCTAACCCTGTCAGATACCCTCCCACTCACCACTTTTGATGGTCAAAGCCATTGTAATGAAGCAGCTTGCCCGCCACCTCAAAAGGGGATGTGCTTTGCTTTTGCTCCAAGAAGGTTTAGGGGAGGTGCTTTGGGGTTTGTTTTTTTTTTTCTTTTTGCTGGGGGTACAACCCAAACTGTTTTAGACAAACACAGAGACAGCATGGGTCCATGTGTAACCACGGAGGAAGCGAGCACAAATAGGCAAATATTCTGAATAATGGCAGAGTAGATGCACAGGGAAACTTGCTTGGACTCACCTGGACTCCTTTCCCCCTTTCTTGTCCAACCAGTTCATGGATGGGGAACATCCCAAGCCTCTGGCATATGGTATTAGATGCTCTGGTTAATAGGTAGAAAACCACTGATAAGTCTTTTGAAATGGTACAGCTGGTGTCATGTAGCCCAGGTCCCATTTCATATGAACTCTCAAAATTTGGAAGGGGGAGGGAGATTTTATTTATTTATTACAAGTGAAAGAGAGAAACTGGGGTGTTTAATCAGTCCTTTTTGTCTATTGGAAGTGGAAGCTGGTTTGTCTGGCTATGGCCATGGCTTCTGTTCTGTTAGGGAAGAACCCTTGTGTAGCTTTCAGAAAGTCATATAAACATCTCAGAAAAGGTTCCATGAAGATGCCAAAGACACAGCTGTAAGTCATGGATTACAAATTATGAAAGCATTGTGAAATCCTTGGGTGAAAAGGATCTCTTTGCTGGATAGGCAAATATTTTAATTCCATACTCCAATAATCACCATTCTAGCAGGACCCTTAAAATATATTTTCCTTCCATGACTGTACTCTGTTGTTAGTTACACCTCTATGCAGCTTTTAAATAACAGCATGATTTCCAGTACTACAGCACGATCAAATGTACTCGTTTTCTCTGCATTTGGTTCCACTTAGAAGACACTGAATTATTAGTACAGCATTCAGCTTGAAATCCTCTTGCACCATTAACAGGGTGAAATATTAGACAATAGCAGCTACTACTGTTACTTACTGTTCATTAAATGCTAATGGAAAATCAGCCCATCTTCAAAATATCATGCCCTTACACAGGTAGAGATAGAGAGGTAGAGGCAGATTAAATGATTTTTCCAGAATCAAACAACAAATCAGTGTCAAGCAAATTCTCATACTCAACTCTCTGTTTTAGCCACCAAAATAGAGATTGTCAGAATGAAGATAATGGCTTATAGTCCTCTCTCCTCACTCAGGTCACTTTTTCCCTTACTCAGGAGCTAAGGAATATCACTATGGCAATTAAACCTATCACTTACAAGTAGCAACCAGAAGCTCAGAGACTCAGCACAACTGGAATAAGCCAGCTGACTACAACTACTAAAAAGAGGTCCACACTTGGAGAACTACTCAAGACATTCCTTCTCCAGAGGCACCACCCATAATAACTGGCCAATAGTCTCAAACACCTCTGCATCTTGGATGGATATACAGAACCACATACATTAAACTACTTTTCTTGGAGTTCACTTAAGAATGCTGCCAGCTTGTAAACAGCAGAGTCAGTTTTGCTGCCAACAGAGTTGTTACCTAGAGCAAACGGAAGTGCTTTTCCAAGAATTTCCAAGACTGTTGCGTCATGCAGTATGCTGGCACCGCACCGTGCAACCCAGGGAGGAAAAACAAAAAAATGCAAGCTGCTGCTCTGCACATCCTGAAAGGGATAATTTAGAGGCATGCATTTATTCCCAGGAAGAGAGTAGCAGTGCAAAGCAGACCTTCCAAAAAACCCCAGTGTTCACTGCAGGAAAATATAGTCTCATTAAAATTTTCAATGCCATAGCAAAAAGTGAATAATTTTTATAGCTGGCATGTTTCAATTTTCATTACAATTTTGAAAGCCTTGTTTGATAAAGTACAGTGGAGACTAAGAAACACAGCATTTCTGAAGGACTAGAGAGCAATCTTCTCTATTCTTCTTCCCCTACTATGGGTTTTGCATAATACTAAAGTGTTAGTCCTTTGGCAGCTTTACCATTTTGAAGCTTTATTAGAATTAAGTGTATGATGACAGCATTTACAGGCACTTGCTAAGGTTAAGGTTCCATTGTGCAAACTTTTAAATATGATGAGCATTTATAAGATAAATATACAAGACAAACCAAGGACATTGTATTCTCCATACTTTAAAGATGAAGAAAACTTAAGTTGCTTAACTTCCTTCATGACCATAGTATGGAAAATTTAAATCAGTGATAGAAACTGAACCCAGAGTTCCCTAGACCACAAGTTCACCCAGAAGAATTAAATGCATGCCTACATTCAACCACTGTACCAATTCATGACAGTAAGTACTTATAACCAAGTTTTCAGGGTAAAACTTTTCGAGTCATAAGTTATGTTACTTTTAAAACATGCTCAGCCAAACATCAGTCTGAAGTATTACAAGATAACTCTCACTCTCATGCCAAAATTCCTTTTATTGAGCATTTTGGTACTACAGTTCTGGCTACATACACTTCATAGATGTGCACGCACATTCATTTTTTTTAGTGGATTCCCTGCCATCTACAACTTTGGTAGATATTTTTCCTGCCTAGAAGGACATCCACATTTTTCTTTGAAGACTGGGCATAATCGTGTCACTAATACCACATTATTGAAGAGTATTTGAACTGCCTAGAAAATGAACAAAGAGCCTTTTTCAGGAACTTGAGAAGTTTGATGCAAAAAGTTCCACATGAGGACCATTCTGAATACTTTATAAAGGTAAACAGAAACTAGGAATAACAAAGCACCTCACCCTTCCAGGGGTAAGGGGAAACAACATTAAATAAAAACAGCACAAGTTCAAGTCTCACTATACACTGGCATAATTTCAAACCTTCTTTTAAATAGGTCTTTTTAAAAAAAAAAAATCAGTCTTCAATTGTATGTGTTTGCTAGTGAAGTTTTGTGGAAAGTCAATCCCTAAACAGAGAAAGCTACTACTTCATTGTTTCATCCAATCCTGGGCAGTTAACTAACCTTTCGCGTCAGGAGCCTCTTGTAAAGGGACAGAGAGGATGTTTTTTTCAGTTTTAGTTCAATAATTAGTTCTTTCAGACTGGAGAAAGCAATTGAGATTTGAGGAGGGGCAGAAAGGCAGGAAAAGTTACTTCCCTCCAAATTAAAACTATGTGTTGAGGACTAATATCTGCTAGTTATAAACTCAGAAGAGCAGCATAACTAGAAAATATTCAACCCCCTTTTGCTCAAAGAACATTTCCTTTGCTTTGCATTTAAAATGGAGCTGAATAAAAGTCACAGAATAAGTCACGTAGGAAGGGACCTCAGTATGTCATCAGAAAGTATTTTGATAAGAAAATATTTTCCAAATACTTTTATTTAACACTTCAAAATACTCAGGTTTAGCATTTCATTGAATTTAATGCTATATAAGAAGTTGCTTGATAGATTTCTCAGAAACAGTAACATAGGAAATTAATTTTGTTTCTGATTTGCATGTTAAATCATAGCTTAAATGTGTTAAGCCCTGTCCTCCTGCTTAACAGAAAATAATACCAAATTTACTTTAAAGTTATTTTTAGATGCACATCAACATGTTTTAATAGGTACAAACCAGTGAGATCGAGTCTTTCCACTGGAGAGTAGCTACCACATAGACAAACAAGCAAGCTTTAAAATAAAGTTTCTTGTCAGCTGATTTCAATTCTCAGTTAAAATTGGCAATGCAAGTTACTCTATTCTGTTCTTTATCAGACAAGAGAAAAGATTTCCAAACTGTCAAACTGGCTGGTGGCATCTTGACAGCAGATGGAAATGCAGTAAGTGGAGTCCTACATGGCAGTGTCTTTATGTGACTCCTGGAAAACTGAATCCACGCAGTGAATGGTTTTTTATACAACGGGAAATGAGCACACATTTAGGGGAAGGAACCTGTTGTACACCCTTGTCATCTTAAACCAGTCCACGAATGAATGGGACTAGCCCAGCACGAAGAGCACAGTAAGGTTTTTTACCATATGAGGCCTCTTCCCCAGTCAGTCCATCGTGTATCTCTCAGCAAACTCACAGCAAAAGACCAATTTGAGGACAATTTTATCTTGCATAGTCTTTGGTTCAGTGGGGGAAGGGAGCGGACAGGGCAAACTGGTATATTATCGAAAGCTACCCCTCTTCCTTTACCCAAGAGACTGAAGGACAGCAAATGCCTCAGGCCAGCACACTGACATGAAATGCTTTCTACCTCCCATCCAGAACCTGGGTGAGGACAGCATTGGCAAGTTTTTCCATCCAGTATCTAAAGCTTGAAGAACAAGAGGGAGTTGTTGCTAGTTCCTGCACAGATCTCAGAACATTTAGCAACAGAAGCAAGAAGTACACCCTGTTTTCAGGGCCATTTTTATTGGGAGAGCAGCCCTGATGACAGTTTTGAGCAGGAAACTCCCTGCACTTCTCTAAACTCTTCTTATTGCCAGCTGAAGGACCCTTCCTCCTCCAGCTTTGCTGTCAGTGCATGTGTCTTCTGAAACTTACTGCAGGAGAGCTGAGCAGTTTTGTCTTTTCTTCATTAGCAAGAAAGCCAGTGCTGAAAGAAGCCCATTGCTGACAACCATTTCCCACAATGTGTCTGCTTCCAAACGCCTGCTTGAGGTTTTCAGTTTAAAAGATCACTCTTTAGCCCCTTCAAATCCACAGTGTGCACATCAGAAAATGTGATATAGTATATATGTAATCCTGGATAAACTAGATTCCCCAACCCCTTTCTATTAAGTAAAATCAGTAACTAGAATCCCTGTTTAGGATTTGTGATTACAAGGATCATGCTCCAGTCTGCCCTGGTCAAACAACATGGGCTCTAGGAAAGCATAAGAGCCATCATTTCAATAATGCAAAACCCTGTTGCTTCCACTCCAGAACAGCTGACTTGAAGTGCATGCTATGCTGTGCTTATTAACAAAATGAGAAATCTGATATATAGAAAGAAAACACTATGCAAGGATTAATCCTGGATTGCAGTTTGTGGCCAGCACTGGGCCCTCATCCAAACACAGATGAAAAAGAACAAAATTTCTCTCACCTGTCACTTACAGCAGGTACAGCTATTGCTGTGTTGTAGGCTCCTCCTTACAGCTATTGTAACAACCCCTTTTATATCAGCTTAAAATTCAGGATTGACCTCACTGTTTCATTTCTTCCTTGTTTTGTGGGAGCCAGCACTGGAGGGTGAATTTTCTTTCCAGGAATTACAAACAAGAAGCATGAGTAACTTACAAGTTTGGACAGCCAGCTTGTAATAAACGTACACTTCAAGGAAAGAAACCCAGCTTAAAATTGGCATCCTGTTAGAACGTGGAGATGCTAACTGAGCAAGAAAATACAACTCTCAGGAACACTTTTTTTTTTCACATAGTTTCTGCTGCTTTTGAGAGAAGTAAGCACACTGTCACCGCTGATTAAAAAAGACCTAAACAAACCAGTGCAGTTGCTTTGCCAATGAGCTACAGCACAGCGGACTGAAATCTCTATTGCAATGCATTGTCCTTGCTCCTGATACTACAGCAAGATAAAAACCAATTTAAGCAGCCCTAGTGTTTTAATCACTGGTGTTCAATCCACATCAAACCAAAGGAGAAGTCATCTTTATTTTTTAAAAGATACTCTTCTGCTTATGGTTGGGTCGACATTCTGCTGTTGCAATCCCACAGCTGAGCCCTGTTAATTTTTCTCCAAGCCCAGCAGGGTAGGCATGTCCGCTGATGCTGAAATGGTCCCCTTCCCACTGAGCTTTGCCTGTCACAATACAGCCAATATAATGGCTATATCACAAACGTGATTCTGCTTTCTCCCATTCCAAGACCACATTTGCTGCTGCACTGAAATGCCACTTTGTAGCAACATTCTTCCCCAGATGTTGTCAGAAACTGCAGTTTTGCTCATACGCTTTATCAGTCAGTTTTGGTTAGGGGGTGGAAAACTTGGTTTTCTGTAGAGAAAACATGACAACCTCATCACATCAATACCTTCTACCTATCAAGCTGCGATACATTTGTCAGACTGGATGAGAGGGTTAAACGCTGCAGTCAGCACAAACAGGAGTTTTGATATGAAGGCAAGTGCGTCTCAGCTCTCAAACATTATCCTATTTCCCTACATCTGTCATCAAAGAAGCTAGCAGGAGCCCAACGAATAGCCACGTACTGTTTTCTATACAAGGTCAAAGGAATGCACAACATACAGTTTATGTTTGACAGTTCTTAATTACTATGAGCTGTAAAGATGCTAGAAAATGAGAACTCTCATAGCAAGATCTGCTGTTCACAACTTCAAATTTCATGCTGTGACCACCAATTTTGGGCTGCGGTGGCTGTTTTACGGAGTTTCAATCCATGACATAGCCAAAATGATTAGCATTATGTTGCATTCTAGTTGTTTTAAACGACTAATCAGAATAAATTGAACACGTACCCTCCTGGAATAAGGCCTCTAACCTTCTCTTTCTCTCCTTCCCTCTCCCCCCACCCCTTGTCACACATTGGCTTCTGCCAAACAATTCAGCACTGACACTACAGCGTATCACGTGATACCAAGTGCTTCAAGCATCTTGCGATACTTATTACTATCTACACATCCATAAGTCATTCCGCCCAGCAACGTATGTGAATACTAACGTGAGCTATTCCTTTATGCATTAAAGATTTAGAGCTCTCCCAGATCCTTGGAAGAAGCTTTTCCCCCCAAACACTGAAAAATCATCCCTTTTATGTATGTGCATCTCGTCTGCATTTCATGTAGATTAGGAAGCATGACATAAGAAAAACCTGCTGTATCCTCAGATTCTCCCATTCCTCCTGCTTTACACCTCTGTGGCCGTGCAAGACTGCCATGGTTAAGCGATGGATTTTAGACGCAAAAGAACAAGGCACTTATGCGGGGTTTCCTTACGCCTGTTAGAATGGAAAGTAACAAATGTAAGAGGTTGCTTATTCTTAACGCTGATCTCCTCCAGAGCTAAATGATATGTCAGTAGCAGGTGGCAAGTTTGAAGATCCCCCTCCCCTCCTTTTTTTTTTTTTTTTTTTTAAATAAATACAACAAAGGGCACACAGATTTGACCTAATGGGTCAACCATCAAAAGTTAAACTGATTTAAATAATTAGACCTAGAATGTCAGGCACCACTGCAAATAATTGCTCCTAATGCTTTTAGGATTAGATTGCTAATGAAAAGGCGCAAAAAGGAGGCCACTTGCAGTTGTGGAAATAAGTCAATTTTCTTTCCATATGTCATTTTCCCCATGTAGATTTGCTGCGAAATCCTAAGGAGTCATTTACAGCTTTCTCTCCAGAGCTGCTGTAGTATATACAATAGTTCTGAGTCATAAAGAATAGTAATAAGTCATCTTGAAATACTAGTTGTTTATACACTGTATTTATCAAGCACGGCGAACATCTGCTCATAGTTCTGACATTTTCCAATGAAAGTGACTATTGCATATTGTTTTCCCCTTTAATTTGTGGAAAAACATGGGAGCCATTCAAATATAAACAGCATTCCGCAATAAATTTAAACCAGTTTGGTCGACGGACAGTTTATTAGCAGAACGTAATTTTGATGCTCTTCTTAACGGGTTTCTGGCTGCTCTCTCAGATTCGTTCTAGCAGCTAAGTAATATCCAGGGTGATTTCGGTAGCCGTCTGCTAAAACACTTGGTTCCACACACAATTCATTAATCTGAGGTAAAGGTATACACCCGCCCCACCG